>CM055823.1:317418-342215 GCA_029582265.1 Zoroaster sp. YZ-2022
CAAGTCGGAAGACCCCAAACGCACCGCTGTGAAGTTTAAGGAAATAATGGTACTGACCAGATATATATAAGTTCACCCGAGCATCCCCTCGCATTCGGTAGGTGATCTTCCAGCAGCTGCTGCCGTGGTTTCCTTACGCTGCTGTTCGCGATCACTGGTGACGGCAGATATTTGAAACTTTTGTACGGGTTGTTTCGGAGAGATTTGGAAGCTTGTTTCAAGAGGTATTGGACGGTCAGTGAAGCGTAATAGTTTACAATGAATCGGTCGTGGTCGAGTGTTGCTATGGCTGCCTTGGCTTGTTGATCGGTGTGTCGGGTATCGTGGGCCCTTTCGATTTGGATCCATTGCCATTCTTCAGCTTCATATGAGACTCTAAAGAAATCTGACAGGAAATCCTCACAGGTGACTGGTCTCCCTCCTGATCCTCTGGAATGCCATGCAGGATGACGTTATTTCTGGCGGCTTCGTTTTGTATAGATCACTGATTTGGGGATTCGAGACGCTGGATGTGGCGATGGTTGTCATCGGTAAGGCTGTTGACACTAGATGTTAGTGTGATTGACATTTGTCGGCCTACTCTTGACGCTCTAGGAACAGATCAGATTTCAGTTCTTCGATGTCTTTTCTGCTGATCGGTGACTTTATCGGGCAGCTTCTGTAGTCTGACTTCAATCCCAGTTGGTCAGGATCAGAATTGAATCTAGTGATTGAAGCGACCAAGTCAAGTTTCGTGTTGATGCTTGTGATGTCGACTCTGCAAGTACAAGCATGACAGCCATCTGTGAACATGATCACTTTCGAGATGCCTGGGTAAGGTTGTTTCTTTATTTGTTTGTCCTTTTCTCTTGGATCTAATAGATTTGTTCATTTCTGGATGATTCAGCCGCTGCTTGGAGACATTAGATGAGTGATTGATGGAAAAAGAAACCAAATATTACCCTATGCGTAAGTTAGTATAAATTTTGTTGAATTTACAGGAGCGCGAAATGACCGTGTCAGCTTTACGCCATGCAGTAGCATACCATTGGAACAGAACACACTGTTAGACAAAGCAAAATAAACAATACTGCAAATTGCATGGGTTACCTTTGTCAGCAGCAACCTGTGAACGATCCTCTCAACCTGGACCCATTTTCTGAGAATGGTTTGGCTGATTACCTGTGATGAGAGACATTACTTCTGTAAAACAAAATAGACATACATCCACAAGTTAAATTTGATTTGAAGCTTTGCATGATGGATTGGATATTGGTGTTGTTAGGTTTTTGGGTAACACCATGTATAATAATCTCTTCTTGGAATAATTAGTGTGGTTCTGAAAATAACCTGTAGCGTAGTGAGGATAGTTAAAAGATGTTTTGAACAGTATGACTCTTGAAACAGAACACACTGTTAGACAAAGCAAAATAAACAATACTGCAAATTGTATGGGTTACCTTTTTGTCAGCAGCAACCTCAGAACGATACCTCAACTCTGGACCCATTTTCTGAGAATGGCTAGCTGAACACCTGTGAGAGACATTACTTCTGTAAAAACAAAATAGATATACACATCCACAAGTTAAATTTGGATTTGGAAGCTTTGCATGATGGATTGGATATTAAAAGGTTAGGTTTATGTGGGTAAACAATTCATGTGTAATAATCTCTTCTTGGAATAATTAGTGTGGTTCTGGAAAATAACCTGTAAAGGGTGGGAGGATAGTTAGAAGCATGTTTTGAACAGTATGACTCTTGAAACAGAAACACACTGTTAGACAAAGCAAAATAAACAATACTGCAAATTGCATGGGGTTACCTTTTTGTAGGCAGCAACCCAGAATCGATACCTCAACTCTGGACCCATTTTTCTGGAGAATGGCTTGGCTGAACACCTGTGAGAGACATTACTCTGTAAAAACAAAATAGATATATATCCACAAGTTAAATTTGATTTGAAGCTTTGCATGATGGATTGGATATTAAAAGGTTAGGTTTATGGGTAACACCATGTGTAATAATCTCTTCTTGAATAATTAGTGTGGTTCTGAAAATAACCTGTAGCGTAGTGAGGATAGTTAAAGATGTTTTGAACAGTATGACTTTGAAACAGAACACACTTGTTAGACAAAGCAAAATAAAACAATACTGCAAATTGCATGGGTTACCTTTTGTCAGGGGCAGCAACCTGTGAACGATCTTCTCAACTCTGGACCCATTTTCTGAGAATGGCTTGGCTGGATTACTCTGTGAGAGACATTACTTCTGTAAAAACAAAATAGATATACATCCACAAGTTAAATTTGATTTGAAGCTTTGCATGATGGATTGGATATTAAAAGTTGTTAGTTTTATGGGTAACACCATGTGTAATAATCTCTTCTTGGAATAATTAGTGTGGTTCTGAAAAATAACCTGTAGCGTAGTGAGGATAGTTAGAAGATAAGCTTTTTAACAGTATGACTCTTGAAACAGAACAGTCACTTGTTAGACAAAGCAAAATAAACAATACTGCAAATTGTGCCATGGGTTACCTTGTCAGCAGCAAACCTGTGAACGATACTCTCAACTCTGGACCCATTTTTCTGAGAATGGCTTAGCTGAACACCTGTGAGACATTACTTGTAAAAAACAAAATAGATATAACATCCACAAGTTAAATTTGGATTTGAAGCTTTGCATGGATGGATTGGATATTAAAAAAAGTGTTAGGGTTTTATGGGTAACACCATGTGTAATAATCTCTTCTTGAATAATTAGTGGTTCTGAAAATAACCTGTAGCGAGTGAGGATAGTTAAAGATGTTTTGAACAGTATGACTCTTGAAACAGAACACACTGTTAGACAAAGCAAAATAAACAATACTGCAAATTGCATGGGTTACCTTTGTAAGCAGCAACCTGTGAACGATACCTCAACTCTGGACCCATTTTCTGAGAATGGCTTGGCTGAACACCTGTGAGAGACATTACTTCTGTAAAAACAAAATAGATATATATCCACAAGTTAAATTTGATTTGAAGCTTTGCATGATGGATTGGATATTAAAAGGTTAGGTTTATGGGTAACACCATGTGTAATAATCTCTCCTTGGAATAATTAGTGTGGTTCTGAAAAAAACCTGTAGCGTAGTGAGGATAGTTAAAGATGTTTTGAACAGTACTAGTATGACTCTTGAAACAGAACACACTGTTGAATAAAGCAAAATAAACAATACTGCAAATTTGCAGTATTGTTTATTTTGCTTTGTCTAACAGTGTGTTCTGTTTCAAGAGTAATTGCATGGGTTACCTTTTGTCAGCAGCAACCTGTGAACGATCTCTCAACTCTGGACCCATTTTCTGAGAATGGCTTGGCTGATCACCTGTGAGAGACACTTCTGTAAAACAAAATAGATATACATCCACAAGTTAAATTTGATTTGAAGCTTTGCATGATGGATTGGATATTAAAAGGTTAGGTTTATGGGTAACACCATTGGAATAATTAGTGTCGTTCTGAAAATAACCTGTAGCGTAGTGAGGATAGTTAAAGATGTTTTGAACAGTATGACTCTTGAAACAGAACACACTGTTAGACAAAGCAAAATAAACAATACTGCAAATTGCATGGGTTACCTTTGTCAGCAGCAACCTGTGAACGATCTCTCAACTCTGGACCCATTTTCTGAGAATGGCTTGGCTGATCACCTGTGAGAGACATTACTTCTGTAAAAACAAAATAGATATACATCCAAGTTAAATTTGATTTGAAGCTTTGCATGATGGATTGGATATTAAAAGGTTAGGTTTATGGGTAACACCATGTGTAATAATCTCTTCTTGGAATAATTAGTGTGGTTCTGAAAATAACCTGTAGCGTAGTGAGGATAGTTAAAGATGTTTTGAACAGTATGACTCTTGAAACAGAACACACTGTTAGACAAAGCAAAATAAACAATACTGCAAATTGCATGGGTTACCTTTGTCAGCAGCAACCTGTGAACGATCTCTCAACTCTGGACCCATTTTCTGAGAATGGCTTGGCTGATCACCTGTGAGAGACATTACTTCTGTAAAAACAAAATAGATATACATCCAAGTTAAATTTGATTTGAAGCTTTGCATGATGGATTGGATATTAAAAGGTTAGGTTTATGGGTAACACCCCAGTTAGCAATGGACGGTTGGTCCAACAGCGGTCCACCGGTGGCACCACCGTCGGGCCGCGGGTGGCTGCCGACAGCGGACCGCCAACAAAATGTCCGCCGGCAGTCCGTCGGTCCACCAGCGGCAACTAGGTGGCTACTGAGGCCCGATGGCGGACCGTTATAGCCGCTCTTTTACCAGTGGCTGCCGAGCGGTAGCCTCCGCTGGACCGACATCGGTCCGCCCACCGCAAACGGGCGGTTGCCACTGGCCGTCCGCTGGCTGAGACCTTATGGCGGTCCCTCAGATTACAATTGTATAACCAATCGGTTGCCGCCCTCTTCAGCCGCCAAATACCACCGCCCCCATAGTCCTACACAGAAAAAGAGAAGCTGTAGTTTTAAGTGAAGACCAATGTACATTAAAAGTACACTTTATTTCCTCCACAACAAAAATGTAAGTTGGCAACAAAATATTGGCATTAAAAGTAATACTAGTATTCTAACACAAATTGCTCTTATCATATAAATAAAACATATAAATAATTTGTATTCCTCTTTAGTTTTCGTCTTTTTGTCTTATAGAAACTATTTAACTTGGCATAAATGATGGCATTAAAACGATGACTCGTAATTTGTCAAAAGCTTAACCTGAATGTTAAGTATAAAAATCAAGTTGGTTCCTCTTTGGTAGTAAAAAGTCAGTTGATTTGTTATACCCTGTACAGTGTATATAATAATAAAACTTTTTAAGACAATAGCACACATGTGTTTAACCTGGTACTGATGGCAATAAAATAATGATTTGTTTTTCCAAAAGTATTGCTTTGTTCTGTAAAAATAAAGTAAATAAATAGTTAACAAATATATAAATTTCCTCTTGGTCCTCTCTCTGTTTGTTGGCTTATAGTACAATATAACACACGTTACATAATATGATACAAGTACTAAACTTGGCATAAATAATGACACTAGATCTAAAGCAAGTACTACAAAAAGACAATAATCTTAACAATAATACACGTACACACTGGAATTTATATATATGAAGCCCCTTGATCAAAGCATAAAACTCTACATACAAATTATCAAGTACTCTGCAAAGGTATTTGTCAGCAGGTAAATGTAAAATTTAAAAGCATAAAGAAATTCAAATGACGTATTCGTGTATTTAAGTACTTAAACTGGCAAAAATGTTTGGTTTTAAAATGTTTAAAGAAGTTTAATGAACAAAGAAAACTTAAAGGTATGCTACATCATTACTTTTTGAAAGAATGTATTCACTCCAATCAACAATTTTTGAAAATACACAGCATACAATTAACTGGTGAAAATTTCGCACTATCACTTATACGTCCTTTTGCAATTGATGAATGTCACAATTATGTAGTTTTATTAATTGATGTCGGTGCAAAAAGATATGCAACAAAAACAGATAATTATTGAAGATATTGTACAAAAACATTAAAAAATACTTTTTTGAGCCATTACATTCGTTTCTGTCATGTGTAAAACAATGTCACAACAAAATAAAACAAACAAGAATAAAAAACAATGGTTTTTACTGCAGTGTAACCTTACACCTGCAGGGCAAGATCAACATCAGCAGCAGCTGCAGCTGCGCGCGCCAGTCTCTCCTTCCTTCCGCCACACCTGTCAGATGCACCCTTCAGAAAGTGGGCAACTTCCCTTTGGATTTCTACGTCTGTTGCTTTGCAAGTTGCCTGTTTCACGGATCGCTTCTGTATGAAAGACAAAGTTAGAAGAAATAAACTTTAGCCCAATGTCAGTAAAATTGTTACAGCAGAAAATTTGGCCAAGTGTATTTGTTCCGTGAATTATAAATTAGGCCTGAATCAGTGAAAGAAGCCGCTTGGTCGGCAGCCGTCAGCGCCAACCAGCATTCATCAATCCCACGACAGTCATGAACAAAATTTGAACGCCCAAAGACCGTCACTACATGCAAGTAAAAATTTGAATATTGCATGATGTTATTGAATAATATTCAAACTTTGGTCATGAATCACTTTTTAAATACAACTGTACAGAAAGATGACATAGCATTTTTGGAGTTGACCATGAATTGTTTATATATTGTTTGAAGGAAGATAACTACAAAGCAATAAACTAACAATGACATTTTGTTTACAAAATAGGCCCCTTATAACTAGAAATATAACAAACGAACAAAACATCAGGGAAAAATTGCAAGTAAGATGAATCACTTCCCAAACACATGAATTCTCTATTCCAATTCTCATTTTGAAATTACTGGGATATAACCCTTGAAAATTTTCTCTTAAATACATGCACTTTTGAAATTAATGCTTTTAGAAATGCTTGCTACTGTAAAGTATTTGGGAAGTCCTTCAGTGTTCAAACCGTTTCAGATGTTTTCATTCCCTTCAACCATTGACACAAATATTTTAACTAACTCGCACTCTTTAAAACAATGTAACAATAATTGCATCGGGGATAAAGAAGATATTTATTTGGTTTTACCTTATCGATATGTGATAAGCACTGTATACTCAGTGCTTTTTCAGTCTCTGCGGAAAAAATCAACAGGCTAACCACTCGGTGGGATACGAACCCACGACCTCCCGCATACTAGAGCAGATTTAGTTAGCCTGTGGATTTTTTCCGCAGGATCGGAAAGCACTGAGTATCACAGTGCTTATCACATATTGGTGTAGGTAAAACCAAATTAATAACTCGTACTCACTTTCTAAAATGGTCCTTAAGCGGAGAGTTTTAAATGCTCTTTTCCTCCCTGTCCTGTCCAGTTGATCAGTCGCCCAGTCCATTGTCCACCACTCCCTCAAAAATTCTCCGTGACAGCGCCGCACACACTGTAGCCTCACATGTGACCACAAAGCAATCTGAAACAAAGTGGTTACACGAAATTTAATTTCAAATGCAATAGGCAGTTCACAGATGTACACCCAAAATCTAGCCTACAGGAATGACACATCTTCGTTAAAGACTTTTAGGTAAAATATAGGATTGGTAAAGCTGACAGTGCAGTGTTCTTACTTGGTGTCATTTCAAAACAAACCTGTGAAAATCTGAAAGCTTGCTATTTATTCAGTTGGTACTGGTACCAATCCTCCAGAGAAATATTTCCATCTGAAAATGTTGTCTTCTGCAAAATTGTATCTTAAAGAACTCCAAAATTGCTGCAGCTAGGTTTAATTACAAGAATGTGCTCAACATCACTGATATTAAAAAGAAACCACTTTAGTTGTTTTCTTGATGGTTTTGCTGTACAAAACAATTATGATAAAAAAATTCTGAACCTCCCTACACAACACTAATTTCAGTATTATAAAAGCACATTCAGCCAACCACAGGAATTATTTGAGCATAGTTCAAAACGAAATTGCTAAAACCATACCAAGTGTTTCTGCAAGTGCTTGTCGGCTTCCAGATGGTTCTCCAGGAGGTCGACATCCTCCAAAGACTTCAGAGGAAACACCAAACCATCTGGAAGCTCATATTCGTCTTCGGTAGTAGTTATCTTCGCTTGGCAGACAAGCACTCTCACCAGTCTCCTCTTCAGCCAGCGACAATGCAGACTCCCTGAAAATCCAATCTATATGCTGGTCGACTTCAGCTTGGATCTTTCTCTTTTGTCCGTGAAGTTGTCTGGTTCGATGCCATTTCTTTTCCAAGAGCTGTTCAAAGTTTATTAATGGAAGGATAAACACTAGTTGAAAAACAAATTTAAAAAGGATGCGGCCTCAAGAAGGGACGATCTTTATATTTATATTTTAGAAACATGGAAAAGCACACACCCAGGCCCCAAAATGACCCATGGCACTCACAGCAATTGCCGTGGGCTTGATATTGCAACATAGATTAATTTGGGTGAATCACTGAGACACTTACATTTATATCAGTATGTGTTATAAACAAAAGCTCGGTTGGTGTTTCTAGTTGCAGGCTGCACTTTCCATTGCAACTTGATACCAAATCACTCCGCACTGCACAATAACTAAGAAAAAAATAAAAGATCACCAAATTAAAATCAATAAATAATGTGGAAGATGGAACTCTGCCATACTTATTTGACTTGTCTGAACACTTTCCATAAAAATGATCATTTGCCAAAGCTTCGAGACTTGTAGTAAATTGTACATTAAAGGTACATGTATGATATACATGTAGCTTTGGTAAACAAAAAATCTGGATAAGTTTCAATCTGAAAGCTGAATGTTTACAAAGGTGAAACTTGTACCAATCCCCCTGCAACACTCGAAATGAACACAATATGAATATCACAAAAATTACTGATAAAATAGAAACCGGCTCATTCGCTGTTCTCTCGAAAACGTGAACACCGATTTTGATGAAATTTTCACAGGTTAGTTTTATGTGTATTTTGAAATCTAGATGATTGGAATGAATGCATTAATCAATCCTGCCAATGATCATACATGTACCTTCAATGTTAAATACTTAAGTTGTAATAATAATATAGAGCTTAATGCCAAAGACATGGAAATAAATTTTAATATTACAATGTCAACAACCTTGTTTGTCAGAAAACAACCATTTGAATTATGCGATTAATCCATGTTTGTCTCAACTCTAGACTAAGCTTTTGAATAATACTATTATAGTATTAATAGGCCTAACGTTAATACTTTCAGGCCTTTAGGCCCAATGAACATGCATGCCCTAACGTTAGACGTGAAGTTAAACATCAAGCAGGTCGCTTTCGCACTCCAAGTCAAGTTAAACATTTTTGTTTACCTCATTGGCTGATCGTAGACATATATCCTAAAATGAATTATATTCTAATCCAATATGTTTCTATTGCTTGTGTGTTTCTTCGTTGATAGCATTTTAGTGAAATAGACTTTGACAACATAAACATGAAAACATAACGTTACTGAAACAGTGTAGTAACTAACGTTAGTATCACTACTAATACTAGTATCAGCAATTGCGCCCGTGAGACCACGGTAGAGTGTTGTGCAAAAACTCAACTATACCTTGTAAAAACATCCTTACTGCATTAGCAGATTAGATCAAGAAAAAGAGTCCTCTCTATTTCACTTTCTGAACGATAAAATCACCACAAATGTAAAAACTCTGGGTGTGTTAGAACTAGCACTAGGCCTAACGTTACAGACGGTAGAGAATAAGCCATCTTGAAAACACTGTTTCTGTACTGTACTGGTTCCCGATGTGAAACACGCGTCATGTCCATATATGTATTGGTATGATACCACTGATAGACATCGATTCTTACGCTTAATTGAACCCGTAATACTTTTCGGGTAATTCAGAACTTATTTATCACAGCATACTGTACATACGAAAATATTCGGTATGGCCGGGTATCGATTTTAATTGTTACGATTGTTATGGGGCCTATGTGATTTTACGAATGCTCCCAAATGGGAATTTATCAAGGTTTTTCTGTTCCGCTACGAAACTTGAAAATCGTAATTTTAAAGAACAATTACTTTCGCTAGTTTTAATGGTATACTTTCTAGGCTGCCTACTTTCTACAGTTATATAGAATTGAAACAAACGACGGGTTCCAAATACCAAACATATACGATCCCTTGAATTTACACACTCATGTCACCCATGCAGCCTGGGAGAGGCGGCCTGGAGTAGCTATGCGCCCATGGTCATATCTGCAAAGTTATGACTGGTTTCCATCTAAAACTCACCTGAAATTAACGTAGTCCTCCAACCGTCAAAGAGGTGAGATTTTTGAAGAATATTTGCTTTCAAAAATGAAGAAAATGAACTTAAATCACACGCTGACGTTATCGAAAATTTTGGCAATCGTGGCTGCATCTAAGATGTGTGAAAAATGCGCCAACACAGCCATTACATGACAGCCAATGCAATGAGGATGCAGTCGATCACGCTGCTCAGGTGGATACGTCACACAGATATCACATGCACACATTGCTTGTTTATTGCATGCTTGCTGCAGCTAGATCGTTCCCCGACCCTCTGCCCGGAAGTGTACCGCCCAGCCCCACCGGTCTCATCCAACCTTGGTTCGGTGGTGGGACCGAGCGAACAGCCTGGTATTTTTTACTATAAGCTTTGGGTACGATCTGAGCAATTTATGTGTAACGTTATCGCAATGACCGGATCGCCCAGCTCCACCGATCCAGAGAAAAAAAAAAGACCACGGACGAAAGAAAACACACTGTGGTCGCTCCATCCATGTTCCATCACACGATTAATACATTTAAACACATTTTAGTAGTTTATTTTTATTTATTATTATTACAGGAGGGATTTATAAAAATCAATACTGCAGGCGGCCCGAGGTCGGACCATGTTCGGACCAGCGGCTTAAAAGCTACAAAAGGAAAAAACACCAACGATCAAGTAACGCTTACTCTCAAACTGAATCTCAACTCCCGCTTGGCATATTTCCTTAAAAGCAAATTACAACAAAGCTTAAATTGATCTTGATAATAATTAATTGTCGTGCTCGGTCCTCCGTCGGGCCGACTTCGGCTGCATGACCATACGCTGTCCGTGAGCGGTCCACAAGCGGCAAACCGCTGATGAATTACTGCTCGGTTATCTGGCAGCTACCATCGGCGGACCACTGTCGGTTGCGGGCGGCGTGCCGATGCCGCGCAGCCACTCTCCAGCCGCTGGCGGCCCGCCAGCGGCTTGCGCACTGGGACCATGTGTAATAATCTCTTCTTGGAATAATTAGTGTGGTTCTAAAAATAACCTGTAGCGTAGTGAGGATAGTTAAAGATGTTTTGAACAGTATGACTCTTGAAACAGAACACACTGTTAGACAAAGCAAAATAAACAATACTGCAAATTGCATGGGTTACCTTTGTCAGCAGCAACCTGTGAACGATCTCTCAACTCTGGTTAAAGATGTTTTGAACAGTATGACTCTTGAAACAGAGCAAAATAAACAATACTGCAAATTGCATGGGTTACCTTTGTCAGCAGCAACCTGTGAACGATCTCTCAACTCTGGACCCATTTTCTGAGAATGGCTTGGCTGATCACCTGTGAGAGACATTACTTCTGTAAAAACAAAATAGATATACATCCACAAGTTAAATTTGATTTGAAGCTTTGCATGATGGATTGGATATTAAAAGGTTAGGTTTATGGGTAACACCATGTGTAATAATCTCTTCTTGGAATAATTAGTGTGGTTCTGAAAATAACCTGTAGCGTAGTGAGGATAGTTAAAGATGTTTTGAACAGTATGACTCTTGAAACAGAACACACTGTTAGACAAAGCAAAATAAACAATACTGCAAATTGCATGGGTTACCTTTGTCAGCAGCAACCTGTGAACGATCTCTCAACTCTGGACCCATTTTCTGAGAATGGCTTGGCTGATCACCTGTGAGAGACATTACTTCTGTAAAAACAAAATAGATATACACTGTACATCCACAAGTTAAATTTGATTTGAAGCTTTGCATGATGGATTGGATATTAAAAGGTTAGGTTTATGGGTAACACCATGTGTAATAATCTCTTCTTGGAATAATTAGTGTGGTTCTGAAAATAACCTGTAGCGTAGTGAGGATAGTTAAAGATGTTTTGAACAGTATGACTCTTGAAACAGAACACACTGTTAGACAAAGCAAAATAAACAATACTGCAAATTGCATGGGTTACCTTTGTCAGCAGCAACCTGTGAACGATCTCTCAACTCTGGACCCATTTTCTGAGAATGGCTTGGCTGATCACCTGTGAGAGACATTACTTCTGTAAAAAAAAAATAGATATACATCCACAAGTTAAATTTGATTTGAAGCTTTGCATGATGGATTGGATATTAAAAGGTTAGGTTTATGGGTAACACCATGTGTAATAATCTCTTCTTGGAATAATTAGTGTGGTTCTGAAAATAACCTGTAGCGTAGTGAGGATAGTTAAAGATGTTTTGAACAGTATGACTCTTGAAACAGAACACACTGTTAGACAAAGCAAAGATAAACAATACTGCAAATTGCATGGGTTACCTTTGTCAGCAGCAACCTGTGAACGATCTCTCAACTCTGGACCCATTTTCTGAGAATGGCTTGGCTGATCACCTGTGAGAGACATTACTTCTGTAAAAACAAAATAGATATACATCCACAAGTTAAATTTGATTTGAAGCTTTGCATGATGGATTGGATATTAAAAGGTTAGGTTTATGGGTAACACCATGTGTAATAATCTCTTCTTGGAATAATTAGTGTGGTTCTGAAAATAACCTGTAGCGTAGTGAGGATAGTTAAAGATGTTTTGAACAGTATGACTCTTGAAACAGAACACACTGTTAGACAAAGCAAAATAAACAATACTGCAAATTGCATGGGTTACCTTTGTCAGCAGCAACCTGTGAACGATCTCTCAACTCTGGACCCATTTTCTGAGAATGGCTTGGCTGATAACCTGTGAGAGACATTACTTCTGTAAAAACAAAATAGATATACATCCACAAGTTAAATTTGATTTGAAGCTTTGCATGATGGATTGGATATTAAAAGGTTAGGTTTATGGGTAACACCATGTGTAATAATCTTCTTGGAATAATTAGTGTGGTTCTGAAAATAACCTGTAGCGTAGTGAGGATAGTTAAAGATGTTTTGAACAGTATGACTCTTGAAACAGAACACACTGTTAGACAAAGCAAAATAAACAATACTGCAAATTGCATGGGTTACCTTTTGTCAGCAGCAACCTGTGAACGATCTTCAACTCTGGACCCATTTTCTGAGAATGGCTTGGCTGATCACCTGTGAGAGACATTACTTCTGTAAAAACAAAATAGATATACATCCACAAGTTAAATTTGATTTGAAGCTTTGCATGATGGATTGGATATTAAAAGGTTAGGGTTTATGGGTAACACCATGTGTAATAATCTCTTCTTGGAATAATTAGTGTGGTTCTGAAAATAACCTGTAGCGTAGTGAGGATAGTTAAAGATGTTTTGAACAGTATGACTTTGAAACAGAACACACTGTTAGACAAAGCAAAATAAACAATACTGCAAATTGCATGGGTTACCTTTGTCAGCAGCAACCTGTGAACGATCTCTCAACTCTGGACCCATTTTCTGAGAATGGCTTGGCTGATAACCTGTGAGAGACATTACTTCTGTAAAAACAAAATAGATATACATCCACAAGTTAAATTTGATTTGAAGCTTTGCATGATGGATTGGATATTAGAAGGTTAGGTTTATGGGTAACACCATGTGTAATAATCTCTTCTTGGAATAATTAGTGTGGTTCTGAAAATAACCCGTAGCGTAGTGAGGATAGTTAAAGATGTTTTGAACAGTATGACTCTTGAAACAGAACACACTGTTAGACAAAGGAAAATAAACAATACTGCAAATTGCATATATATTATTTAAGCGTGTGAACGGCTTAGTAAAACTGAAACAGAAATTTGCCACCAAAAAGGACCTACAATTTGTAATCACTCTAGTTTCTGCCTGATTACACACATCGTTATTGTTTTTTGCTACATGCATGACTATCATCAGGTACAGACTATAAGTAAGTGGATTTAGTAAGAATTTTTTTTACTTAAATAATTAATCTCACATCAATTCACTGGGATCGGATCCAGTTATCATCGAATTATTATCGAGAGAATAAAAAGAGAAGATTTCAAATTAAGCTTGGTTGCAAACCAAGTTGTCCAAAGCCATGTTTATTCCTAAAGAATTTGTTCCAAACTAACTTGATCCCTAATTTAAAGTTTGTTCAAATCAAAACTCAACACACGCGTCATACTCACAATATGGTTGGGCTTGTCCGTATTCAAACATTTAAAATGTTATTGCATCTTCAAATTTAATATTTCAGATACATACATTGATAAAAAAAAGTGGAGCTGTTTAGAACAGTCACTGGCAAAACCTCTGGTGTACTGGCATTACCGATTTAGTGGAAATAAATATTGCCATACTGACAATTCAAAACATTTTAAAAACAAGAAAATATAACCATACTCACTGAATGCCACATCATTTAGACCAATGGTTTTCAAAGCTGATATCAACACAGCAACACGATCACCTCTCTCGGCATTTCTTCTGACCCATTCACTGAGCATTGTTCGTGTCTTTTCTGCTTGATTATATGGTGCATCTGCCGTGAATGTGTCAATGTCTGGTTGTTCGAAACCCAATTCGACAGCTAGAAACGTCCACTTTTTGCCAATGTCGTTTGATATCTTTGCATTTGTTTTGCATTTAGAACCTCTGGGATGTTACCTGACACAGAAAAGTCAAATAGACATTATTCATATAAGGATATAGCAATACCCTTTTGGGGGTAAATACAGAATTAAATAAAAGTGATTTTGCCAAATTTGAGGTCAAGCAATCAACAGAGTGGTCTTTTCCATAAAAGATCTCTCTGGTTTTTTTTGTCTGATAAGGTGCCTTTACTTTTAGAAAATTTAAATAATTTCCCTTTTTTCACATTAAGAAAAGAGTAAACTTTCCTAACTTCTCATTAGAATGAATTCTTAAAATCTGAATGCATTTTCACTATATTCACAGACGTCTAAGTAGCGATTGATGCCCATGTTGTCAGAAGTACGTATAGAGACATTAATGATCATGTGTAACTCCATGCCATAGTGCATGCATATAAGTAGCGATTGATGGCCATGTTGTCAGAAGTACGTATAGAGACATTAATGATCATGTGCAACTCCATGCCATAGTGCATGCATATAAGTAGCGATTGATGCCCATGTTGTCAGAAGTACGTATAGAGACATTAATGATCATGTGCAACTCCATGCCATAGTGCATGCATATAAGTAGCGATTGATGGCCATGTTGTCAGAAGTACGTATAGAGACATTAATGATCATGTGTAACTCCATGCCATAGTGCATGCATATAAGTAGCGATTGATGCCCATGTTGTCAGAAGTACGTATAGAGACATTAGAGAGGTTAAGTTACGCGTTTTCGCAAGAACGCGTACGCCTAGGGCCCACATTGCGTCATGGATACGCGCGTGTACGTCACCAAAATGTGCGTTCGCAACACACGTACAACTGCTACATCTGCTCGCAACGCCAAAAGACTGGTTTTGCCGCTCGTAAAAGCGCAGAAAGGTAAGGAAAACTCCTTCTTTTGTTGGTACATTCCGTGTAGAATAAGTCATAACGAAGTTTTATCGCAAGTTACTTCATCTGTTGTCACATTCATGAGAAGAAAGCAGAATTTGAAATGAAATGCGGGACTTTTTAACCTTATTGAAAAGGTATGTTTTATGTGTGTGGTTTGATGGTGATGTTAAATATAAATTATGAATATATCTTCATCATCCTATTATATGTAGACTGGCATCGATTTCACAAAGCACTACGATTTATCTTAAAAAGAGTTGACAATTGTGACATCACATTTTGCTCAGCAGTTAAGATTAATCTTAGGTATTTGTGAAATCGACCCCTGAATATGTGCGTGCTTTGTTTGGCTCTGGGGTTGCTTTCAGTTTCGTTATCCTTTTGTTTAGTAAACCTAATTCTCGGTAGTTTATTTTCCAACAGAAAAGATAAAGCCTACCTAATATGGACGTAACAAAAAAGAAGCCATTTCGATTTTCGGCAAATGACCCATACTCCTCAAGTGAACCTGGAAAGAAATGGGATGAAATTGCTGGCGCAACAAGACTCCAGGGCCTGAGTGGGCGACGCTGTAGGGAAAGATCGTCTCTTCTATTGACCTACTACAAGAAAGAAGATGCAGATGCGCTGAAGAGGTGCTAACCCATCTTTTCTCATAAAATCGCTGAAGTCTACTTATTATTATTATTTTCATCATCATCATCAAAAACAATTATTTCATTGCTGTCCTTAACTTATTGACAGACAAACAACAATAAAGACTACAGAAGACAAAAACATGTAAAAGACAACAGACTAGACAGACAAAAACATGACAAAGGCTAATATAAGAAGGTGAGTTGAAAAAGTCAAAACTTATACGAATATGCATCAAGTAGTTGCTTTTTCAATTTTCTTGTAAAGACAGGTAGAGTGATTGAAGTTTTAATTGAGTTACTCAGACCATTCTAAATCGTAATGCCAAGTTGAACTAGACTATTTTGATATGATGTTCTCTGGCGGGAAACAAATATATTTTTCTTTGCAGTACTTCGAGTATTGTATATGAATGAACGTTTGAAGTTAACGTGAAAAATGAACTAATGCAACTGGGTAAAGCGTTATTCATAACTTTATGCATAAATTTACCCATAAATTTACCCAAATTAAGTTGAAGATCGATGATTTGTAATAATTTAAGATTAAAAAATAATGGAGCCGTGTGGTCACGGGTGTCAGCGTTAGAAATTATGCGAACAGCTCTCTTTTGCAACGTAAGAAGTCTGTTACTTTGTGTCAAAGATACACCTCAAGTAAGAATCAAATTATTTAGATACGGAAGAACTTAAGGGTTAATAAAGGGTTAATAAAATATATCCAGGTATGTATTTCCTCAGACGATTAATTATACAAATATTTTTAAGCTATTGTATTAGTAACATCTCTTATAACATCTTATCAATATTGCGCGTGATGATTACAGAGAGCTAACCGTGAGTTAAGAGTTAACCGTGTGTTGTATAATGCACGTAAAGTGGATTGTCGTGGCCGAGCGGTCTAGCGCACTGAACTCAAGTTCTGGTGTTGCCAGCAGCAGAGTGTGGGTTCGAGCCCCAGCCGTGACACCTGTGTCCTTGAGCAAGACACTTAACCATAATTGCTTCTCTCCACCCAGGGGTTAAATGGGTACCTGTGAAGGCAGAGATGGTTTGCTCTCTATGCGCTAGAAATGGCAGCAATTGAGCTGTATACTCCCCAGGGAGCTGAGATGGTTTCAGGAATGATTTATGAGCCTTATGAGCCTTATGAGCAGGGATAATAATATAATGCGCCTTGAGCGCCACTTAGTTGGTGGATACGTGCGCTATATAAATCTATACATTATTATTATTATTATTATTATATAATATTGTTGAAATTCGAGGTGTTAAAACTGCTGCACCTTTTTATAAATTTTGTAGATCTGGCACGGAAGAGGAGGTGGAGGAGAAGCATCAGCTCCTTCAAGAAATCAAGGAGCTTCAGGAGGAGCAGGTTATCAGACTTGAGAGTGAAAACAAGAAAAAGGAGAAGCAGAGAAAAATTGGAATGGAGATAAGAAAGGCGGCTTTGGAAACATTGCCCAAGAAACGTACATTTAGGTCTGTGTGTCTCGTTGCTGTCACAGTTAAGAATCTTTGGATGGGACACTTTTTGGGTTGAAAATTCATGTTATACTTTATTTCATTTAATTTGTTATAACCTATATTGCAGCCGATGAAGGCCAGGTGAGCGACTCTGATTCAGAAAATAACGCCACACCCCAGAAAGCAAGGAGATCTTCGTCGTCCTCAGATCTGATGATGTTTTTGAAGTCGAAGGCAGAGAAAGAAATGTCACTGAAGGAGCAGGAGATCAAATTGAAGAGTGAACAGCTGGCATTTGAGAAAGAAAAATTTGAGCTAGAGAAAAAAGAAAGGGAAAAGAAGATAGAAGCGGAAAGTGAGGAAAGAAAGATGATAATGGAATTTATGAGGAAGCAACTTATGAAGTAATATTAGGCTATACTGCGCTATACATGTACATATGTGACGCGGTACAGTGTATGTCAAAACCAGGCGAACGGAGGAACAGCTGCAAAATGCCTTGGGGGTGATTTTTGTTTAAAATGTTCTGTAAAAGTTTCTAACTGAAATTTCATCGACAAATTTAAAAAAAAATACTTTTAGAGAGGCATTAATATAATCTTTCACAAAATAAAATCTTACTTTCTTTGGTAAATAATGCAATTTCATATCTGAAAAAAGTTTGAAAATCAACTATAGACCAGTTTCTTTGCTCCTGCATGCCCGTTGCTAAGGTAACATTGTTGACCTACTTGTTTTGTTTAAACTCAAACCTTAAAGGGCTATTTCTCAAACTTTAAAGGGCTATTATCTCAGTTTTGATGTTTCGGACAGTCCGATTTCAAATCTTAATAACTTCGCTATGGAATATCCGATTTGAAAAAAGAAAGCGGCATTGTAAAGTGCAAGGTCTATATTTTACTAATATTTCAATAACTCAAAATTGACCTCTTGCCCAATTGTGCCTGGTTTTGACATACGGCGTCACATATCAGAAGTTACAAGAAATATCTCGTCTGGTTTATTAACAAATTTCACTTGAGACTTCAATATTATAAATTATAGTGTATTATTTTATTTTTTTGCAAAACGTTTTTAATATAAGTTGAATGCGATTGTATTTATTGTAATTTATCGTAATTTATTGTAGCTATTACCACAAACACACTGTAAACTCCGGATGCTTGTCGTACCGGTATTTCTGTGACATAAGAATCCAATAAAGCATTTTGAGCTAACGACTTTCAGTTAAAGCCTTTGTGTCTAATCATCTGTCAAAATGCTGTGAGAACAACTTATTTATAACATTACGCCAAATACTCTTCCAGTCGTGGGGGCCTGACACCAAAGTAATCTGAAATCTGGGAACCCCAGAGGCATGTGTGGCAGTTGGTCATCAAGACCGCAACTTTGTAATGCTTTTGCCCACAGATTGCAAATATAATTTCTGATTTTTTCTTGAAGTCGACAAAGGCAAACAACGACACAACCTTTCCAAATGCCCACTCGACACATATACGAACACTGCTCATTTTCTTGTTGAACAGCTGCTGCTCCTCCGTCAGATTAGCTCCCTTGAATGGCCCTAGTAGCTGTGGTGGTAACGGGTAAGCTGTATCTCCCGTATAAGCAGAATGACTCCTGATGAATGGTTGGGGAGCATCTGAAGATCTTCCAAGAGGTTGCTTTCGGTTAGCAAAGCTGAGTCGTCTCTCCTTCCATTGGCCCGAACATGTTGGCAATAAGGCCATTAGGGGTAACGACTGACTGGTATTTAAGAGCGTATGTTCTCTTATGGCCGTTGTAGACCTGTTGAAAGAAAATGCAATCATTTAGGAACGTTTACCAAACTAACATGTGAAACATCATCGGACTTAAGACAGTCCAGTCACAACTAAAATATCTTACATGAGGTTATTGGCTTTTGCCCTCACGATTATTAACCGAAATCAGAACAAATTATTCCTACTTCTCGTTGATGTCTGCCAGGTCGACAAATCGGGCGTACGGTACCATCAATGAATCCCCAGATCGAGGTAAGTGGACTCCCACGCTAATGGATGGCAGATGAGAATTCTTCCAATGAGTGGGACAACCAGGGTTGATGGAGATCGGATAACTTATCTCCAGCATTTTCCCATATCATATCTTGGATGGCATTGATCATCATGGACAACTCTTCAGGATGGCGGCCAAACAGCCTGCTAAGATCCGTCAATCTGTAGTGTAACGAAAATGCTACGTCATAGGCATCTTTAAATTATGTTCAAAAAGTTTACCATTCACAGATGAATTATTTCCCATGTTCTTTGATCTTATGCACACAATAATAAAAGTAAGCTAAACCAAATGCATCAGGGAAAAAATCGTACAAAATAATGATAGTCTGTGAAAGGTTTATAATTGTAAACGAACCTGTTTGGATACGCCAGACGTCTAAGCAAGAAGAACATGGCATCCTGGCCAGACACTGTGGACTTGTTGTAGCAAGTGATTTCAGGGGGGATTCTCAGTAGAGTAGTTATCTTTCTAACCTGATCATGGCTAAATCTGAACAGGTTCAGGCATTCACTATCAGTGAAGCTACCGTGACAAGCCTTGGCGCAAAGAACTCTTGGTACTTTTACCGTAGAGCATGCTCCAACAAAATTAAGTCGTCATCAGCATCAGCTTCCTCACTCATCAAATACGCAAAAGCAATATCGTCCGAAACCCGCTGCCATAGTTGAGATGATAACAATGCTATATTGCACGAACACTTCAGCTGGGACTGCGGGGGGCAACTTAAACTCTTAACCACGTCTGCGTACGGCAACGCGTACTGGAAGAAGCTTCCAGTACGCGTTGCCGTACGCGTTCAGCAAAAACGCGTAACTTAACCTCACTATTAATGATCATGTGCAACTCCATGCCATAGTGCATGCATATAAGTAGCGATTGATGGCCATGTTGTCAGAAGTACGTATAGAGACATTAATGATCATGTGTAACTCCATGCCATAGTGCATGCATATAAGTAGCGATTGATGCCCATGTTGTCAGAAGTACGTATAGAGACATTAATGATCATGTGTAACTCCATGCCATAGTGCATGCATATAAGTAGCGATTGATGCCCATGTTGTCAGAAGTACGTATAGAGACATTAATGATCATGTGTAACTCCATGCCATAGTGCATGCATATAAGTAGCGATTGATGCCCATGTTGTCAGAAGTACGTATAGAGACATTAATGATCATGTGCAACTCCATGCCATAGTGCATGCATATAAGTAGTGATTGATGCCCATGTTGTCAGAAGTACGTATAGATCGAGACATTAATGATCATGTGCAACTCCATGCCATAGTGCATGCATATAAGTAGCGATTGATGCCCATGTTGTCAGAAGTACGTATAGAGACATTAATGATCATGTGCAACTCCATGCCATAGTGCATGCATATAAGTAGCGATTGATGCCCATGTTGTCAGAAGTACGTATAGAGACATTAATGATCATGTGTAACTCCATGCCATAGTGCATGCATATAAGTAGCGATTGATGGCCATGTTGTCAGAAGTACGTATAGAGACATTAATGATCATGTGTAACTCCATGCCATATAGTGCATGCATATAAGTAGCGATTGATGCCCATGTTGTCAGAAGTACGTATAGAGACATTAATGATCATGTGTAACTCCATGCCATAGTGGATGCATATAAGTAGCGATTGATGCCCATGTTGTCAGAAGTACGTATAGAGACATTAATGATCATGTGCAACTCCATGCCATAGTGGATGCATATAAGTAGCGATTGATGCCCATGTTGTCAGAAGTACGTATAGAGACATTAATGATCATGTGCAACTCCATGCCATAGTGCATGCATATAAGTAGCGATTGATGCCCATGTTGTCAGATGCGTATAGAGACATTAATGATCATGTGCAACTCCATGCCATAGTGCATGCATATAAGTAGCGATTGATGGCCATGTTGTCAGAAGTGCGTATAGAGACATTAATGATCATGTAACTCCATGCCATAGTGCATGCATATAAGTAGCGATTGATGGCCATGTTGTCAGAAGTGCATTATAGAGACATTAATGATCATGTGCAACTCCATGCCATAGTGCATGCATATAAGTAGCGATTGATGGCCATGTTGTCAGAAGTACGTATAGAGACATTAATGATCATGTGCAACTCCATGCCATAGTGCATGCATATAAGTAGCGATTGATGCCCATGTTGTCAGAAGTACGTATAGAGACATTAATGATCATGTCCAACTCCATGCCATAGTGCATGCATATAAGTAGCGATTGTTGGCCATGTTGTCAGAAGTGCGATAGAGACATTAATGATCATGTGCAACTCCATGCCATAGTGCATGCATATAAGCAGCGATTGATGCCCATGTTGTCAGAAGCATATAGAGACATTAATGATCATGTGCAACTCCATGCCATAGTGCATGCATATAAGTAGCGATTGATGCCCATGTTGTCAGAAGTACGATGTGAGACATTAATGATCATGTGCAACTCCATGCCATAGTGCATGCATATAAGTAGCGATTGATGCCCATGTTGTCAGAAGTACGTATAGAGACATTAATGATCATGTAACTCCATGCCATAGTGCATGCATATAAGTAGCGATTGATGCCCATGTTGTCAGAAGCGATATAGAGACATTAATGATCATGTGTAACTCCATGCCATAGTGCATGCATATAAGTAGCGATTGATGGCCATGTTGTCAGAAGCATTATAGAGACATTAATGATCATGTGTAACTCTATGCCATAGTGCATGCATATAAGTAGCGATTGATGCCCATGTTGTCAGAACACGTATAGAGACATTAATGATCATGTGTAACTCACATGCCATAGTGCATGCATATAAGTAAGATGATGTAACTCCATGCCATAGTGCATGCATATAAGTAGCGATTGATGCCCATGTTGTCAGAAGTCGTATAGAGACATTAATGATCATGTAACTCTATGCCATAGTGCATGCATATGAGCGATTGATGCCCATGTTGTCAGAATGCGATAGAGACATTAATGATCATGTGCAACCCATGCCATAGTGCATGCATATAAGTAGCGATTGATGCCCATGTTGTCAGAAGCACGTATAGAGACATTAATGATCATGTGCAACTCCATGCCATAGTGCATGCATATAAGTAGCGTATTGATGGCCATGTTGTCAGAAGCACGTATAGAGACATTAATGATCATGTGTAACTCCATGCCATAGTGCATGCATATAAGTAGCGTATTGATGGCCATGTTGTCAGAAATGCGTATAGAGACATTAATGATCATGTGTAACTCCATGCCATAGTGCATGCATATAAGTAGCGATTGATGGCCATGTTGTCAGAAGCACGTATAGAGACATTAATGATCATGTGCAACTCCATGCCATAGTGCATGCATATAAGTAATGTATTGATGCCCATGTTGTCAGAGTACGTGATATGAGACATTAATGATGATGTGTAAGTACATGCCATAGTGCATGCATATAAGTAGCGATTGATGGCCATGTTGTCAGAAGTACGTATAGAGACATTAATGATCATGTGCAACTCCATGCCATAGTGCATGCATATAAGTAGCGATTGATGGCCATGTTGTCAGAAGTACGTATAGAGACATTAATGATCATGTGCAACTCCATGCCATAGTGCATGCATATAAGTAGCGATTGATGCCCATGTTGTCAGAAGTACGTATAGAGACATTAATGATCATGTGTAACTCCATGCCATAGTGCATGCATATAAGTAGCGATTGATGTAACTCCATGCCATAGTGCATGCATATAAGTAGCGATTGATGCCCATGTTGTCAGAAGTACGTATAGTGACATTAATGATCATGTGTAACTCCATGCCATAGTGGATGCATATAAGTAGCGATTGATGCCCATGTTGTCAGAAGTACGTATAGTGACATTAATGATCATGTGTAACTCCATGCCATAGTGCATGCATATAAGTAGCGATTGATGCCCATGTTGTCAGAAGTACGTATAGTGACATTAATGATCATGTGCAACTCCATGCCATAGTGCATGCATATAAGTAGCGATTGATGCCCATGTTGTCAGAAGCAATGATAGAGACATTAATGATCATGTGCAACCCATGCCATAGTGCATGCATATAAGTAGCGATTGATGCCCATGTTGTCAGAAGCACGTATAGTGACATTAATGATCATGTGTAACTCCATGCCATAGTGCATGCACATAAGTAGCGATTGATGTCCATGTTGTCAGAATCGTATAGAGACATTAATGATCATGTGCAACTCCATGCCATAGTGCATGCATATAAGTAGCGATTGATGCCCATGTTGTCAGAAGTACGTATAGAGACATTAATGATCATGTGCAACTCTATGCCATAGTGCATGCATATAAGTAGCGATTGATGGCCATGTTGTCAGAAGTACGTATAGAGACATTAATGATCATGTGCAACTCCATGCCATAGTGCATGCATATAAAGTAGCGATTGATGCCCATGTTGTCAGAAATGCGATAGAGACATTCATGATCATGTGCAACTCCATGCCATAGTGCATGCATATAAGTAGCGATTGATGCCCATGTTGTCAGAAGTACGTATAGAGACATTAATGATCATGTGCAACTCCATGCCATAGTGCATGCATATAAGTAGCGATTGATGCCCATGTTGTCAGAAGTACGTATAGAGACATTAATGATCATGTGTAACTCCATGCCATAGTGCATGCATATAAGTAGCGATTGATGCCCATGTTGTCAGAAGTACGTATAGTGACATTAATGATCATGTGTAACTCCATGCCATAGTGCATGCATATAAAATCACAGCTGGCTACATCACCACACTATGATTATCAAACTTCACAAAATTAACAAAATAAAGGCACTCAATATTTGTTTTTTTAAGGGACAGTATTGTCACAATCAGAGCAGACTCAACAGGGCATGGAATTGGTGTCCTAGTTTAACAGAGAGACTCAGCAGCAATGTTAATATGACCTTATCATGTGGGGTATTATTTTAAGTCACTGAGTTGATCTAAAACGAGCAATTCCGATTGCCCCTTTAAATGAGAACCAGAACTAAACTATGATTGAGTGTCCCTTATGAATGTTTTTGTATGTAAGCATTCAAGTGTGCTTATATGCATGTTTCTGTGTGAGATAGTGTCACACCCCCAAAAATGTTCAACTTTTGGTTGTGACTTGTACAACTCTAATTCACACATGTAAGCAACCTTAGGACCAAGGGTTTTATTACCATGGACCCAGGCTATAGTCTCCTCTCTGTCTGACTTGGTTTGGGTGATTTATGATGTAAGAAGGAGGAATTTGGCCATGGTGTTCTTGTGGGCGATTTGGTGCATTGTGACTACAGCTTGTCCATTAAGCATAAAAAAAGTCATAATCGCTACAATCGTCTGCAAACATCC
>CM055823.1:342715-385249 GCA_029582265.1 Zoroaster sp. YZ-2022
ATTTCAAACATTCTGTTATCAAAATGATTTCTGTAAAAAATAACCCTTGGTTACCATTGGAAACTGTACAATATAACTATTTGAAAACTATGAGTATATAAAAAGTAAAAGAAGTGTGAATTGTGAGAAACAATTGTAATAAACACATTAGGAAATTGCCACCAATGAATTTATTGAGGAATTCGTTAAATCAAAGACATAGCTTTTGGGTGGACATGTTTCCAATATTTCACATATGTATGTTGAACTTTCATTGCAAAGCCTCAAAACTGCCATTGATGAAGTTTGCTTCACTTTTTTTTTTTTCAGAGAGAAACACAGAGGAAAGAGGAAACACAATCTGCTGCCACAAGATCAAGCAGAACACACAAACATTTGAAAGATTTTACAAATGATGAAGTTGAGTGGTGGTTGTTGTATATTGGCGTGGATAAAACCACAGCAAGCGAGTTCAAGCATGAGAGAATGTAACAGGCGACTTATTACTAATGTACACAGAAGGAGATCTACGGAATGATTTTAATTTGAAAACAGGTGACGTTCGGAAACTTTTGTACTCGAGAAAGGACAGCAAGAAGAACTTTCTTAAACTTATTACTATCAAGAACGCCAGGGATTCTGAAGGACAAACCCCAGAGATTAGCAACATTACAGAATCTTCCATCCAATTTAATCGCACTGAACAGACGGTTGAACATTCCACAGCCGGTAAGTGAAATTTGATGTTTGATTGAGCGAGGTGGTTACCACGTTTTAGGCACGCACAGAAATGGTGTTCTCATATTCTCTAAAACCGGCCGAGAGCACGCATGTGAGTCTTATGGTGCCCTCACACCATAGCGTATCCTGAAACCTATGAGTTGCGTGTAAAAAATATTTTTATACGCACCAAACGCAACCCAAATCAACAATTTTGTCAATTTCTAACCTATTCAACCTGTGGGTTGCGTGTGGGTTGCGTGTGTGTTGCGTGTGGGTTGCGTGTGGGTTGCGAACTGAACTTATGATCCACCAATATCTGCGATCACCTGCGTACGAGTTGCGTTTGAGTTGCGTTCAAAACTTACAAGTTGCGTTGGACCTGCGTGCTAGTTGCGTGCTAGTTGCGAATATCGGTCACGTGATAAAAACCTATAACAGCGGAGCCGATTCAGTATTTTCTTCAGTACTGATTTGGTCATCGAAGAGTCAACATGGGGAAAGCTACCAATGCCGTAGGCATTTTAGGTGGTTTCTCAAAGCTATGAATGAGCATTCAGAAGTGTGCTTGGCTTAAAGAGCAACTCTTCCCATTTCTGAAACACTTGGAATTTTTAAAATCAGTCGTGCGGTTGCTGAGATATGCATGATTTTATATTGACAAACAATGCCATTTTTGGGCTCGAGGTCAAAGGTCATTCTTAAGTCTTTCTTTGTTTTTGCGACGGTACTGTTAATTTTAAGACAATTCAGTTAAATTTGCCCATTACTCAAAAACGAAGCAATGTATGCATATCAAACTTGGCACAAAGGTTGGTGATAGTTAGTACTTTAATATTGTTAATATTGATGATATGAAATACCTATAATTATGAAAATATTAATAATAAATCATAGAAAAACATCATATTTTCAGTTTTTGCTTGAACATGCATTGTACAAGCAATTTATTCAACTATTTTGTGTTCAAGAAGTGTTGATATAAGGCAGTGTGAACGTTCCACTTTAAAATTACACAATATTAAGTAATTAATGAAATTATGATTAATAATTAATGAAATTATTATTAATAATAATTGAAAATATATTCACATTTTGGCAAAATTTTTGTGTCTTGATTTTATCGATAGTTCTTGACAAACACCAGTATGCGGGAAACTTTTGTTGGCATTGAACTGCTAAAAGTGTTCTTCTTTGATAAACACTTATGTGCCTCACGTGGTAATTATGCATAACGCATAGTGGTGCTTTCAAAAATGGGTTGTCATTCCCATAAAGATGGCCAATTTTACATTGTGTGACGTCAAGTGAAGTTTCTATAAAAAATATTTTCAAAGCAAATATAGGTATTTGTATTAACATTGTTCACAATTTGACAAAAATAAGACTATGGCACGTCCTCTTCAGTTCTCTTCAGTTCCTGCCATCACCTCCAGTGAAGGTGCCGCAGTTGATGCTGTAGTAGGCCGTTCTTGTTGTCTTGGTTCTGAAACATAAATATGGGCAGGTAGGTAATAAATAAGAGTTAATAAAGGACAAGCAAAATGATACCATGGTACGAATATTGTTATACAAGGGGTCCATCCTGCTTCTTGCAAAATTGTTATCATAAATCACACCTCAATCTGCACTCAGTCTCCTCAGTCACATATTTCCATCGGCTATCAAATGATTATCACATTTATGGACATGGACAAGGCATATCTTGAGGTTTAATTACATAAATTTCACAAAACCCATCGTATTCGTAGTTCGTTGGAGAAAATTCCCGGTAAACAAGGTAAACAGATTCGCAAAAAAAAATCAGTACACGGCCGCGAACACACTCGGACATCGTGTCAAAATTAGTTAGTTTTAAGACATAAATCACACATTAATCTGCACTTATACTCCAAATTTTCGTCGGCTATCAAAAGAAGATCACATTTATGGACATGGATCAGACATATCTGCAGGTTTTAGTTGTACAAACTCCACTAACCCACCGAGAAAACTCCCGACAGATTCATTCACAACATGTACAAACAACAGCTGATAACGCGTACGCGGACCGTACCACTTTTTTGGAGGGTAACGTAACTTCACATATCTAATTCTACCAGTAATTACGCCAGTTGTTCCAAGTATTCTTGACTGAATTTTACCTTATTTTGTAGTTATGTACTAAGATTAATGTACTACGATTTATTTCAAATCAGTTTAATAACAATTCAATATTCTTAATACACCCGTAAGCCAGATAAAAACAATAACTGTCCTGTGCTAAAATGGACGCTCCGAGGGTTACGGAGGGTCAGTGAGTCATGTGAACACGATTGTCGCTGGGTTGAAGTGAAAAACGTGGCAAGAAAGGGTCGTGAAAAAAGTTGTGATAGCATTATTAATTTTCAGAATATTGTCATCAAACTTTGCACAATTATTATCAGATATTTAAGAAAGGTACTCACCTTTGTGCCATACGTGTCAGACGATGTTTTCATTTAGAAAAATTGATGGAAAGTCTTCATTTCATCTGAAGTCGTTGATCGTTTTCATTCCGGCTGTCGGCACAGGTTGGACATGATTTGGGCATTCATGTACTGTAATCTCGGTAATCTTCGGAAGGCTTACAACCAATGAAAAGGCTGCTAGAGCAAACGAAAAAGTGCGAATCGAACTCGGTCAGAGTGGCTTGAAACGGGCACTCGCTAAAATTGCCGTCCCACGCGTAGTGACCGTAGTGACCTCCGGTCTCTCCATTGGGTGAACGTGTCACGCATATACTTTGTACAGGGGGACTACGAGCAGCACTCTGTGTGCGAACGAAAGTGTCACGTGAGTGAAAACACCAAGAAATCTGATAAAAGTGACACCAAAAGTGATGTCAAAACTACTGAAACTAATAGGTTGGATACGCAGGGCATAGGTTGGGGATACGCTGGGAATACGCACAATAGGTTGGGGGTACGCTACACACGCAACAGGATTGCAACAGGCACGCAACACGATCGCAACATGATCGCAACATGATCGCAACAGGTACGCAACACATTCGCAACATGTACGCTACCAAAACCTAGCCACATACCTTAAATTTAGACCTGCGATCACCTGCGTTCATAACTTATGAGTTGCGTACCTGTTGCGATCGTGTTGCGATCGTGTTTCGTGCGTAGCGTCCCTGTTGCGTATAAATTGATCGCAGGCATTCGCAGAGAATTATTGAACATGTTCAAAATTTCTGAACTTACTCTGCGTGTGTCTGCGATCACCTGCGTGCTTGTTGCGTACTTCAAACCTATAAAACCTATTAGTTGCGTGTGAGTTGCGTTCGGAACTTATGACCACTATTTTTTATTCGCAACCATACGCAACTGGTGATCGCTATGGTGTGAGGGCACCATTAAATAATGCATTGCGTGCGCGTATAAATTAACACATACACAGAAAACGTCCAATAGCCTAAAGATTGCACACCCGTATTCCACCACGCCCATGGTTTTAACCCTAGTCTGGCGTTGTCACCGTCATGGTGTCTAGACGTCGTTTTGAAAAGATGCTGTCAGTCTATGAAGTATAGGTTATATTTGTCTGGATAGCACAAGTCAGCCAATGTCACCGTTATGGTGTCCAGATGTCATTTTGAATAGTTGCTGTCACTCTATAGCCATAGGTTATGTACATGTATATCTGTGGTTACACCACCAAAAGTACAGAATATCACCAGGTTGATACTGGGTGCACATACGCCCAGGTTGGATTTCACCTCCGTGTACTACATTGACGTTGTAAAATTTTACCTGTGTGAAGTATACTATAATTCCATCACCAAATACAATGCATCTCATCGAGGTTTGAATTTCAAGATATCTCAAGATATCAAGTGTTTTTAATGAAATACTCCCAAGATTTAACGTTAAAGAATTACCTTAGTTTTGATGGCTGCACGGTCACATGAGCATTACGACAAAACATATGCCAATGTTGGCACATGTAATTGGTGCGTCGGCATACATACGAGCATGACGAGCTCACATAAACCTGCTGCGTGGAATATTTTACATAAACTGTGCAAACACTGCTGTTTTGTCTCTACATCCGCATACCATCGAAACTCGGGGATTTCTTTTCTTTCACTGAAATGACTTAGTAAATTTTTTAATTCAAACCTTAGCGCCTGTCATTATAGTTGGTCATAGAATTTTAGTACTGAGTTTCAGCCACCCCACAGAGGTAAGATTTAAACAGTTTCAAAAAAGAAATGTTGTTTGGCCACTGCAAAAATAAACAATTTATTGATATTGTTTGTTTCCATTTATTTACCGTGTGCAATGCGGTGCTAACCCTTTTCGCATGCCCTGCACGAGTTGTTTACATATAAACTGTACACCAATTATAACATGGTTGTTCAAAATATTTATTACGTATTATGGGACTGTCTGCTATTTTAGGAACGGTTATTCCTGAGCTGCCACCACGCATGACTGATTGGACCATTGACGTTGTGAAGTTATGGCTTGTACAAATTGGCATACGGCAATCCACTGCCAGCCTTAATTTCCATGAAGTGAACGGTAAAGCACTTCGGCAATTCACAGAAGAAGATTTAGTGAGCCGTTTTGATTTGAGGAAAGGTGAATTGAGGCTGATTTTGTACTCAAGACGTGACAGGTTAGAAAAGGAACCAGTTGCCCCACCAGGTAAGACAGTTGAAGAAAACAAAATAGAACACTTATAATGGTGTTCCTAACATCTCCCTATTAAACGTTGATAATATTTCTGCCATTCCAAGTTCAATAATAACAGACCGCCATGTCACACAATGTGGAACTTGGAACGGCACAAATTAATTAGCACTTGTGTTACTTAATTGCTTTTGTCCTCAAAGCCAGAACATAAACACAGAATATATAGCGAAATGATACATATAGCAAAATCCCCCCCCCCTGTATTCACCCTTGCCCGCCACTCTAAATGTGTGATCCATAGCATTTATTTTGGATTCTTGATGCTCTGTAGTGTTTCTGAGTGCTTAAAATAATGACTTTAACGTTTTCCGGGGATGTAGTAAGAAATGTTACCTATTCCTTATGGTTTACAATTCAGTTTTTTCAGGGCCTTTTTTATATGGACTACCCAAAAACGTTGGAGTTCGGGATACACACATTTATTGATATAGCAGCCCACTACTCTAAAAAGGGGAATGCAAGTCCATCAATCCCCAAACACTAAGCCCATTGATGGGGAAATGAGGTCAATTCTTGTTCCGATGTCCCAATAAGTCTGTCAAAGACTGTAGATCTGCCTCTATGTGAGTGCGAAGCTGCTGATGACAAAATTCAACTTTAGAATTTGCTGTAAAAACAAGTGTAGATGTTTAAAAGCCTCTAGTTGATAACACTTCTCATGAACACATTTTTGCATTTATTTTTTAACTGCTAAAATACTTGGTGGTTTTTACCAAAAACAATGTATTAATATACAAAGACACGTTAGACGTTAAAAAACTAGACACAAAACTATGTTTATGGGGGATAAAACTTGATGGTTTAAAGAATGATGGTTTATGTTATTCTTTAAAGATCGTCCAGAAACATCCAAACGCCATCATCCACCAAGCCGGTCAGTTATACAGGATCCGGATGAACCCCCTAAAAAGCGGATACCATCAGGTAAAGTAACAATTTTGATAAAAAATGTTTGTACAAAAAATTATTTAAAGATCACATAATTATTGATATAGTGCCCCACTACTCTAAAAAGGGGAATGCAAGTCCATCAATCCCCAAACACTCCATACCCATTGATGGGGAAATGAGGGTGGTCGATTCTTGTTCTGTTGTCCCAATATTTCTGTGGAACTTGGAACGGCGCAAATTAATTAGCTAAATTGTTACTAAATTGCTTTTGTCCTCAAAGCCATATAGCCATTACACAGAATATGTAGTGAAATAATTAAGCACTTTATATATATATATAGCCAGATCATGGTGGATAGTATTGTATTTTCAATTGAACTTAGGACACAGTGGCATAGCTAAAGGGGGCAGGGGGATTTGGGTTTTTGGGAGATAAAAACATAAGCAAGGAGAAGAAAAAATAGATATTATTCTGACTGCCAATTAATATCCGAGAATTAGAGCCAAATTCACCGGCCTATTCCTACTAGTAAAACTGCCTGTTAATATTACTCCGACCAGTAGCGTAGCAGATGGGGAAGGCGGCCCCATAAGCCTGCTTTTGACATAAATTTCTGAAATACAGAATGTTTTCGTGTGCGTAAAATGGAGCTGATATTCTGCTCAATACAAACTGCTCAATACAAATTTTCCTTAGTCGGACAAACAATCTGATAAAAAAAGGACTTTTGTTAGAGATGTTTCTGACAATAACAAAGAAGCTGACTCTCAGCCTATTATTTCCGAATTAATAGAAATGTTCAAACAGAATATCCAGAATGGATTATTTAGGCACCTTGTTACAGTATTTCATATGATCAGGCCATCTGCATGTGTTGTTCGGAATTGACAAAAAGATGGCTTCTTCTGTTCAAATAAAGTTAAATATCCTAAATGTACCCTTGTGATATACATGTAGTAAACATTCTCGTTGAACTCTAAGGAACCCAATATTTGTATACTAGTGGATGTATTTCATACAAATCATCCTAATGCAATAGTTCCAGTGTCTTTACTGTTATGTCATATAGTCGGGTCCCAATTTGTACTGTGCATTTTTCCTTTTGTATTTTCAATTGAACATAAGATACAGTGGCGTAGCTAAAAGGGGGGTGGATTTTTGATTTTTGGGAGATAAAAACATAATAAGTAAGGAGAAGAAAAATAGATATTATTCCGACTGCCAAAAATATCAGAATTATAGCCAAATTCATTGGCCTATTCCTACTAGTAAAACTGCCTGTTATTATTGCCCTGACCAGTAGCATAGCTGATGTGAGAGGCGGCCTCCTAGCCCACTTTTGACATAAATTTTGGAATTAAAGAATGTTTTCTTGTACGTTTTTTTTTATAGCACAAATCGTTGTACAAACAGGCGCTGGGAGACCTGTGGAAATCTTGGAGTCCAGCCTGCAGGATACATTATCAACTGGTAAGAAAAAAGAAAGTTTATCTGTTTTGTAATCCTTTTTTTCCCTGATCATTTATATCAGTTTTCGTAATAGAAAACGGGTTTATGTAAAAACAAAACAAAATAAAACAAAACAAAACAAAACAAAAATTGATGTAGGATTTGGTGGAGATGGTATCAAGTTATTTCAGGTACACCATATAATAATCTCTTCTTGGAAGAAGTGATGGCTCTGAGAAGAGCAGGTTGGTTTATCCTCAACGATTAGTCTGCTTTAGCCGTCATCAGGAGACTGAAGAGAGTGCAGTAGCTTTTTATCTTGTGTTCGAGGATTTGCTGTAGGCGGGAGCTGCTGAACGGGAGTGAACCAGACTTTTCTGTTTCCATGGTGAATTTGATGTCCAGATGATGATATGGTTGAGGTGATGAAGAAATTCTTGCTGGAGTTGTGTGGTCAGATGATGAAGGTGTTGTCAACATAGCAGAGCCAGAGTCTTGGTTTGTGGGTTGCAGATTGAAGAGCTGTTTTCTCGCATTTGTTTTTCATAAATAGGTTTGCTAGGACTAGTGATAGAGGAGATCCTATGGGGATCCCGGCAACCTGTTTATAGAAGTCATAAATGATGTATATGCAATTTTTGCAGTATTGTTTTTTTGTCATACTGTTCGAAACATCCAGGTCGCACAGCCTCAACCCCTTCTAGGCAAAATATTTGTGGCAAAACAAATCACGAGTGTGCAATCAGTGGTGGATCCAGGATTTGGCTAACATGGGGGTTGGGGAACCCAGGTCACATAGCCTCACCCCCCTTGTAGGCAAAATATTTTTTTATAAAGTTTTGTTTGTCATGGCCTCCTTGCCCCCCCCCCCCTGTATTCACCCTTACCCATCACTCTGCATGTTTGATCTGCAGCATTTATTTTGGATACTCGATGCTCTGTTGTTCATTCTGAGTTCATTTTCCGTGGATGCAGTAAGAAATGTAACCTATTCCTTATTTTTTACAATTCAGTTTTTTCAGGGCCTTTTTTATATGGACTACCCAAAAACGTTGGGGTTCGGGATACACACATTTATTGATATAGCAGCCCACTACTCTAAAAAGGGAATGCAAGTCCATCAATCCCCAAACACTAAGCCCATTGATGGGGAAATGGGGGTGGTCAATTCTTGTTCCGATGTCCCAATAAGTCTGTCCAAAACTGTAGATCTGCCTCTGTGTGAGCGCGAAACTAATTGTTCTCCGAGTATAAACACTCATAGGGTGAATGTCTACTACACTATCCTGATTGGGAGATACTGTTATCCTGATTGAAACCCTATTCTCCCAATGAGGATACCACATAAAGAAGTGTGGCTCACAAGGGTTGATGTCTACTATGCTATCCTGATTGGGAGATACTGTTATCCCGATTCAAACCCTATTCTCCCAATGAGGATACCACATAAAGAAGTGTGGCTCACAGGGGTTGATGTCTACTATACTATCCTGATTGGGAGATACTGTTATTCTGATTGAAACCCTATTCTCCCAATGATGATACCAATTGACCCCAATCGGTAATTCCTTCGGTGACAAAGACACCTGTGTCATTAACGTTTGCAGTAAAAATTGCAGTGGAAATTGTTTTTTTCTTTTAAATTGACTATAGAGAGGGACAGAAGAGATGATGACAGCAATGGTGGAAACCAACAAGAGATGACGTCACACAGAGGCCCTGGTCAAAACAAAGATGATCAAGATGACAGAGTCGCAACGACTGACATGTCGGAGCTAGACATAGCAGGTAAGACATCATGCTTTTATGACATGTGGGAGCTAGACATAACAGGTAAGACATCATGCTTTTATGACATGTGGGAGCTAGACATAACAGGTAAGACATCATGCTTTTATGACATGTAGGAGCTAGACATAACAGGTAAGACATCATGCTTTTATGACATGTGGGAGCTAGACATAACAGGTAAGACATCATGCTTTTATGACATGTGGGAGCTAGACATAACAGGTAAGACATCATGATTTTATGACATGGGAGCTAGACATAACAGGTAAGACATCATGCTTTTATGACATATGGGAGCTAGACATAACAGGTAAGACATCATGCTTTTAAGACATGTGGGAGCTAGACATAACAGGTAAGACATCATGCTTTTATGACGTGGGAGCTAGACATAACAGGTAAGACATCATGCTTTTATGACATGTGGGAGCTAGACATAACAGGTAAGACATCATGCTTTTATGACATGTGGGAGCTAGACATAACAGGTAAGACATCATACTTTTATGACATGTGGGAGCTAGACATAACAGGTAAGACATCATGCTTTTATGACATGTGGGAGCTAGACATAACAGGTAAGACATCATGCTTTTATGACATGTGGGAGCTAGACATAACAGGTAAGACATCATGCTTTTATGACATGTGGGAGCTAGGCATAACAGGTAAGACATCATGCTTTTATGACATGTGGAGCTAGACATAACAGGTAAGACATCATGCTTTTATGACATGTGGGAGCTAGACATAACAGGTAAGACATCATGCTTTTATGACATGTGGGAGCTAGACATAACAGGTAAGACATCATGCTTTTATGACATGTGGGAGCTAGACATAACAGGTAAGACATCATGCTTTTATGACATGTGGGAGCTAGACATAACAGGTAAGACATCATGCTTTTATGACATGTGGGAGCTAGACATAACAGGTAAGACATCATGCTTTTATGACGTGGGAGCTAGACATAACAGGTAAGACATCATGCTTTTTATGACATGTGGGAGCTAGACATAACAGGTAAGACATCATGCTTTTATGACATGTGGGAGCTAGACATAACAGGTAAGACATCATGCTTTTATGACATGTGGGAGCTAGACATAACAGGTAAGACATCATGCTTTTATGACATGTGGGAGCTAGACATAACAGGTAAGACATCATACTTTTATGACATGTGGGAGCTAGACATAACGGGTAAGATATCATGCTTTTATGACATATGGGAGCTAGGCATAACAGGTAAGACATCATGCTTTTATGACATGTGGGAGCTAGACATAACAGGTAAGACATCATGCTTTTATGACATGTGGGAGCTAGACATAACAGGTAAGACATCATGCTTTTATGACGTGTAGGAGCTAGACATAACAGGTAAGACATCATGCTTTTATGACATGTGGGAGCTAGACATAACAGGTAAGACATCATGCTTTTATGACATGTGGGAGCTAGACATAACAGGTAAGACATCATGCTTTTATGACATGTGGGAGCTAGACATAACAGGTAAGACATCATGCTTTTATGACGTGGGAGCTAGACATAACAGGTAAGACATCATGCTTTTATGACATGTGGGAGCTAGACATAACAGGTAAGACATCATGCTTTTATGACATGTGGGAGCTAGACATAACAGGTAAGACATCATACTTTTATGACATGTGGGAGCTAGACATAACAGGTAAGACATGCTTTTATGACATGTGGGAGCTAGACATAACAGGTAAGATATCATGCTTTTATGACATGTGGGAGCTAGGCATAACAGGTAAGACATCATGCTTTTATGACATGTGGGAGCTAGACATAACAGGTAAGACATCATGCTTTTATGACATGTGGGAGCTAGACATAACAGGTAAGACATCATGCTTTTATGACATGTAGGAGCTAGACATAACAGGTAAGACATCATGCTTTTATGACATGTGGGAGCTAGACATAACAGGTAAGACATCATGCTTTTATGACATGTGGGAGCTAGACATAACAGGTAAGACATCATGATTTTATGACATGTAGGAGCTAGACATAACAGGTATTAGACATCATGCTTTTTTATGTGTTTTCGGGCACCCATGAATTTGAGATTTTATCAAACTGAGATACGAAATAATTCAGAAATTCACATGAATCAATATTGTGGTGAATGTACAAATACTTTCGTAAGTTGAGTGTTCTGACTTCTATTATAACAACTGTATTTCTATTTCAATACTAAAGAATGGACATTTTGCTTTTGATTGTGTATAATTATACTAACTGCCCTCAGTAAATTATTTTATAGCAATTTTGGTTAAAGGGACAAGATCGTCATGATGAAAGCAGACTTTCAAAAGGACATGGAATCAGTGTCCTAGTTTAAGATAAAGTCAGTGACTGAAAATAATACCCCACAATTGCGTGTTGGCCTAAATAACGTGACTACTGGCTCATTATTTATGATAACGTGACCACTGGCTCATTTTTTATGATAACGTGACCACTGGGCTCATTATTTATGATAACGTGACCACTGGCTCATTATTTATGATAACGGTTAAACGCCCTGTTATCTAGGACAGCATGCACTCGTGAGGTATTATTTTCAGTCATTGAGTTAATCTTAAAACTAGGACACAAATTCCATGCCCTGTCAAAAGTCTGTTCTCATGACGATATTGTGCCTTTAATAGCCAGTGCTGTTCCTGTATTAAATTTAGCAATATGTATTGGAACTGGTGCCCAACGTTATAGCAAAATAGTGTACTATGTAGGGGATATATCTCATATGCAAATCAGCCGAATGCAATAGTACCAGCGTCTTTGCTATTGACGTCAAATTGGGTCCCGATTTGTACTCCTATATAACTGTATTGATAGTCATTGAAGTAGATGTAGGCCTAATGTATTTGTTTTCTTTTCTGTCAATTTGTACATAGATCCTCCTGGGGCAGTTCATCACCATACATTGGTTCCATACGCAGGCAGTTTACAACAATCTCAACAGTTAACATTACAGGCTAATGCGCAGAGTTTGAATGTCAGTGGTCACGACATGCCAATGCTTATGGCTCCAGTAACACAACCAACTTTCCATATCCATCAGGCACAGCCATCGATAGGTAATGGTAATAACAATTTGTTCTATGAATATTCCATTCTCTACTGTAAACTTGTTCATTTATTGACTGTAAAAATCGAACCACCAGTACAAAGTGTATGTCCTAGTTTAAGATAAAGTCAGTGACTGAAAATAATACCCCACAATTACGTGTTGGCCAAGATAACAGGACCACTAGCACTGTCTCATGATTTATGTAACAGCCACCTGTTATCTAGGACAGCGCGCACACTGGTGAGGCATTATTTATGTAACAGCCACGGTTTAATGCCCCGTTATCTAGGACGCACACACTGGTGGGGCATTATTTATGTAACAGCCACGGTTTAATGCCCCGTTATCTAGGACGCACACACTGGTGGGGTATTATTTATGTAACAGCCACGGTTTAATGCCCCGTTATCTAGGACGCACACACTGGTGGGGCATTATTTATGTAACAGCCACGGTTTAATGCCCCGTTATCTAGGACGCACACACTGGTGGGGTATTATTTATGTAACCGCCACAGTTTTACACCCTGTTATCTACTGTAGGACGCGCACACTGGTGAGGTATTATTGATGTAACGGCCACGGTTTAAAATCTAGGACTCGACGATCAATCAGCTATTAAAATTATTACTCCAGTAACGACTCAAATCATATCAGAAATGGCTATCATAAAAATGAAGGAAATCATGCGATCCATATTTTTTAGCCGTGAGAGCTACAAAGTATAAATCTACAATCATTTAATACAAAGTCACATACCAAGAGGGTAATGAGTAAATAATTCAGCAGAGTATCATATAATTAAATATCCTATTAATTACTAAAATGATGTTCATAAAAAAGAAGAGGAATTTGCAAACTCACCTCTGTTGAAAATATAAAAGAGGTGATGTTGTGTCTTGCAGACGATTGTAGCGATTATGACTTTTTTTATGCTTAATGGACGAAAGCTGTAGTCACAATGGCCCCAAATCGCCCACAAGAACACCACATAGCCAAATTCCTCCTTCTTAAATCATAAATCACCTAAACCAAGTCAGACAGAGAGGAGACTATAGCCTGGCTCCATGGTAATAAAACCCTTGGTCCTAAAAGGTTGCTTACATGTGTGGAATTAGAGTTGTACAAGTCACAACCAAAAGTTGAACATTTTTGGGGGTGTGACACTATCTCACACACGAAACATGCATATAAGCACACTTGAATGCTTACATACAAAACATTCATAGGGACACTCAATCATAGTTTAGTTCTGGTTCTCATTTAAAGGGGCAATCGGAGTGCTCGTTTTAGATCAACTCAGTGACTTAAAATAATACCCCACATGATAAGGTCATATTAACATTGCTGCTGAGTCTCTGTTAAACTAGGACACCAATTCCATGCCCTGTTGAGTCTGCTCTGATTGTGACAATACTGTCCCTTAAAAAAACAAATATTGAGTGCCTTTATTTTGTTAATTTTGTGAAGTTTGATAATCATAGTGTGGTGATGTAGCCAGCTGTGATTTTATATGCATGCACTATGGCATGGAGTTGCACATGATCATTAATGTCTCTATACGTACTTCTGACAACATGGGCATCAATCGATACTTAGACGTCTGTGAATATAGTGAAAATGCATTCAGATTTTAAGAATTCATTCTAATGAGAAGTTAGGAAAGTTTACTCTTTTCTTAATGTGAAAGGGAAATTATTTAAATTTTCTAAAAGTAAAGGCACCTTATCAGACAAAAAAAACCAGAGAGATCTTTTATGGAAAAGACCACTCTGTTGATTGCTTGACCTCAAATTTGGCAAAATCACTTTTATTTAATTCTGTATTTACCCCCAAAAGGGTATTGCTATCCTTATATGAATAATGTCTATTTGACTTTTCTGTGTCAGGTAACATCCCAGAGGTTCTAAATGCAAAACAAATCGCAAAGATATCAAACGACATTGGCAAAAAGTGGACGTTTCTAGCTGTCGAATTGGGTTTCGAACAACCAGACATTGACACATTCACGGCAGATGCACCATATAATCAAGCAGAAAAGACACGAACAATGCTCAGTGAATGGGTCAGAAGAAATGCCGAGAGAGGTGATCGTGTTGCTGTGTTGATATCAGCTTTGAAAAACATTGGTCTAAATGATGTGGCATTCAGTGAGTATGGTTATATTTTCTTGTTTTTAAAATGTTTTGAATTGTCAGTATGGCAATATTTATTTCCACTAAATCGGTAATGCCAGTACACCAGAGGTTTTGCCAGTGACCGCTCTAAACAGCTCCACTTTTTTGATCAATGTATGTATCTGAAATATTAAATTTGAAGATGCAATAACATTTTAAATTTTTGAATACGGACAAGCCCAACCATATTGTGAGTATGACGCGTGTGTTGAGTTTTGATTTGAACAAACTTTAAATTAGGGATCAAGTTAGTTTGGAACAAATTCTTTAGGAATGAACATGGCTTTGGACAACTTGGTTTGCAACCAAGCTTAATTTGAAATCTTCTCTTTTTATTCTCTCGATAATAATTCGATGATAACTGGATCCGATCCCAGTGAATTGATGTGAGATTAATTATTTAAGTAAAAAAAATTCTTACCAAATCCACTTACTTATAGTCTGTACCTGATGATAGTCATGCATGTAGCAAACAACAATAACGATGTGTGTAATTCATTTTATCATCTTCATGATAAAATGCTTTATACACTGCAATATACACATCCTGGATGGCGCCCTCTTTGCCTCTGTTGCATTGGTGTAGTTTGCCGTGGGCTGGGTTTGCCCAGGGGCGTTTTCCCCAGGTACTTCATAATGCAGTATAGTTTCCCAGGTTCATTGGCAGGCGGCAATTTTGTTCGCCGGCCTTTTTCTGGTTGGTCAATTTTGGTTTAGGTTTTCAGGGGGTTGCCAGTTTGGACCAATCAGGACCACTCTTGCCAATAGGAACTTTTGGAGCGGGCGTCATTATTAAATTTGGCTCACTTTTGTTACAGCTTTTCTTTGAACCAGACCATTCAACCCACCTCCACCCCTACTCCAACCTTGTAAATTTGGTTCAAGTTTTGAGCTGTGAAGCGCATTGAGCATTGTTATTGGCCATATCTAGTGCGCTGTGCCAGTTCTACATATTTATTTACACTATAATTTTAATATTGTGGGTACACTTGGGGTTGTGTTGTAGGAACTTGTGGTGACTGGCTTACTCAGTTAATGATTAATTATTATAATAATAATAGTAATAATAGCAGCAACAGTGCATACATTACAACTCTGTACGCAAAGTAAGTTCCGACGGTTCAGTTGGGCTTGTTCTAACTGTTGGTTCAAACAGTGGAATTTTCACTTTGCATCTGACCCAATGTCAATGTCTCTCGATATGTATGTTATATTTCACTGATACGGCCATGGGTCCAGTTGAGGGGGATACATCTATGGCGTGCGGCCTGTTTTGTATGGGATAAGGTCTCACATTGCCTCATTTTGTAAGATTACTACTAATTATTATTACTGAGTACAGCCGAAATTGTAAGCATGGTTTAAGCTCCCGTCGGTTCAGTCGGGGCTAATATTTCAACCGGTGGTTCAAGCGGTGAAATTTTCAAGTGCATGGACGGCTGTAAGCTAATTGGTAAAAGTTGCTATTGTCTAATTGAATTGTTGGGGTTTGATAAGCCCTGTGATTTAATGTGGGCCGCTCGTTGCCCGTGAGTTAATGTGGGCCGCTCGTTGCCCGTGAGTTAATGTGGGCCGCTCGTTGCCCGTGATTTTATGTGGGCCGCCCGCTGCCCGTGATTCTATGTGGGCCGCTCGTTGCCCGTGATTTTAAATGGGCCGCTCGTTGCCTGTGATTTTATGTTGGCCGTGATTTTGTGATGTACAGGTATTGTGGAATCTGCCCGTGGTTTTGTGAGGTTATTTTGGGACAGTTGTCTGTTTTTGTGATGGGCAAGCCTGCCCTTGTTTGTTTACTTATTATTACCTAGGGGCAAACATTGCCCGGCTTTCTTGTAATTACCTTGGTTTGGGCAAATTGCCCGTTTTGGCTAATTAATTGATATGGGCAAAAGCATGCCCGAGTTCATACAATAAAGCCAGTTTTGAGCTGTGACAAAACGTCAGTCAAGTCTCTCGTGTTTTTATTGTGTATTCATCAGTGTATAATCAGGCAGAAACTAGAGTGATTACAAATTGTAGGTCCTTTTTGGTGGCAAATTTCTGTTTCAGTTTTACTAAGCCGTTCACACGCTTAAATAATATATATGCAATTTGCAGTATTGTTTATTTTTCTTTGTCTAACAGTGTGTTCTGTTTCAAGAATCATACTGTTCAAAACATCTTTAACTATCCTCACTACGCTACAGGTTATTTTCAGAACCACACTAATTATTCCAAGAAGAGATTATTACACATGGTGTTACCCATAAACCTAACCTTCTAATATCCAATCCATCATGCAAAGCTTCAAATCAAATTTAACTTGTGGATGCATATCTATTTTGTTTTTACAGAAGTAATGTCTCTCACAGGTGATCAGCCAAGCCATTCTCAGAAAATGGGTCCAGAGTTGAGAGATCGTTCACAGGTTGCTGCTGACAAAGGTAACCCAGCATTAAAATCACACTACCACACGACAGGTAGCTATATGCTTTGAACATAAATCTTTGGGTGGATGATGATGATGAAAGGCACATCAAACACATTTATGCCAAATTGCAATTGAAAAAGCATAGCAGAATGAGTCTACTAATGGTATACTTTCCCTTCAATACTTCAAATAATTTAATCATTAAAAATGACAATGCTGTAATAATCCTGAAACGAAAGTGATTTCCAATTGTCAGACCTTTTTGGTGGCAAATGTAAAACAAATCATTTACTCAACCGTCACGCATAGTGTATATCATTATCAAATGTTGCTATATTGTTTGTGTTCCTTTTTCTATTTTATTGATGTTTAATTATTTTGTTTTTACAGAAACGAGGCCCGTCACAGATGATCAACCAAGTCATTCTCGGCAAATGGGTCCAGAGTTGAGAGATCGTTCACAAGTTGCCGCTGACAAATGTAATGCAGCATTAAAAGCACACTACACAACGATAGGTAGCTATGTGAATATAAATCCTTGGGTGGATGATGATCAGATGCACATTGACATTTATACAAACTTGCAGTTGGAAAAAAGTGAAGGTGTAGCGGTTGTTATGACACACAATGAGAAAGAGATAATGAATTCGATTGAGTATGAAAAGATATTCTACATTAAGTCAAGAGAGGGCAATTTTGTTAAGCGACTTATTTTCTTTGGCAAAGGGGGGTGTAGGGAAGTCAACGTTCTTTGATAAGATTGCCTACGACTGGGCTGTTGGTTCCAGTCATGTACTCAACAAGTACAAACTTGTGTTCATTTTGAAAATGTGTGCATTAGACCAAAGCTCAAACCTTATTGATGCAATTTTTCAACAACTGCTCGAAGAAGAGGTAGACATTTCTAAAGACGCATTGAAATCACTTATCATCCAAAACCCTAAAGACGTTTTGATTCTTTTGGATGGTTTTGATGAGTTGACAACGACAATTCTCACCGAAACCTCATTTGGGTCAATCTTAAGAGCTCTGAATAGAAAAGCATACTACCGTGAATGTTGCATAGGTGTAACAACCCGTCCCTCCCATCTTGAGCGATTAATGGACAAATCATTGGTTCAAAATCCTTGCATACACCTGAAGGTTCTTGGTTTTACAGAAGATGACGTGGAAGAATATGTCGGAAAGTTTTTCCGGGGAAACACTGAGGCACTTATTAAGACAATTAAAAGTTCAGATGTTCTTTCTGACTTGGCAAGTAATCCAATGATTCTTCAACTTATCTGTTTAATTTGGAGAGAAGATGCAGCGCTTCCATTAACCATGTCACGCTTATACAGTGAGGCAGTGGATAACATATTCAAAAGGAAAGGCCATGAGTCTGACAAAGAAATATCAGAAGTTTTGATCAAAATTGGAGAAGTAGCGCTGAATGGACTCCTTGACCCAGAACTAAAACTTGCATTTCCAGAGTCTGCATTTGAGAAGAATACACTTGCCCTTGCATTAAAGGTACATGTAGGCATCCTAAACAGTCAGAGGGTTTCAAGAATTCCAACTCACATAACAGCATACAATTCCTGCATAAAACTATGCAGGAATTGTGTGCTGCAAAATACTGGCAGAGCCTACCTCCAAACCAATTTCAGAATATTTTGGATCGTGTATGTGATGGAACACACAACATCAGTGATTTTGAGGTTCTCCTTCGCTTTTGTTGTGGTGACAATGAAGTGTGCATGAAAAGAATCTTAATTCCACTCCTAAACTGTAAATTCAATGAGTTGGCATTACATTGTTATTTTGAGGGTCGGTCAAAAGAGATAACTTCAGAGACGTATATCAAGTCACTGGTTACAGATACCATACACATTGATTCCAATAGTGATTTCCACTCACTCATGTTCTTTCTGTCAAATGTTTGCAAGTCAGAGTTTGGAAGGAATTATCTTGGAATAATTGAACATATTAGATTGTATAATATATTCAGAACAGAGTCGCTGGATTTATTTGCTCAAGCGCTGAGTAACATGACAAATGTCCAAAGGCTTACCCTGCATGGCTGTTCACTGTCTGGCATTTGAAGACAATTCTGTTGTCCTTGAAAGACAACACACGCTTGAATAAATTAAGTCTTGATTATACAATGTTAGGAGGCACAGCTTCACAGTGGGCTCCTCATATTCAACACTTCAAAACCCTAACAGATCTATCTATAGTTGATTGTAACATACAACCTGAAGATATGGAACACATCATGAAGAATGTCAGTAAAAGCAAGAGTGAGTGTGCGGTAACATTCGACGGTAACAAAGCACTGGGTGGCAAGGCCGAAATATGGTCTCGTTATTTGTGTCTCATGATACACAACAAGGAGCTGAACCTGATTGGCTGCTCATTGGTATGCAATGATATTGAATATATTGCTAATGCATTGAGTGAAATGCCCAACCTGACCCACTTGTCCCTATGGCGAAACGCATCCTTAGGAGGGTCTGCCAATGTGTGGTCTCGTTATTTGTGTCTCATGATATACATCAAGGTGCTGGACCTGAATGGTTGCTCATTGGTATGCAATGATATTGAACATATTGCTCATGCATTGAGTGAAATGCCCAACCTGACCCACTTGCACCTATGGTACAACCCATCCTTAAAATACACCGTTTCCCAAATCTCAATGTAAAAATGATGGTATCAAACAACAGTCAAGTTTTATTCCCAAATTATAAACGTCTGAATTGTTGACAAACTATCAAAATTCAATGCAAGAATTAAAAGAAAATTCGCTGTAAACACAAGTGTAATTTTAATGGACATGTTTTTGCATTTATTCTTCAACGGCTAAAACTTGTTGTGGTGTTTACCAAAACATGTTTGTGCATGTATGAATTTAGACACAAGACACGTTTACAATTTAGGCACAAAAACATGTTTAAAAAACATGTTTATAGGAGGATAACACTTTTGAACACCACAAAAGGTGTAAACTTTTCTTTTACAGTATTTGTGTTTGCAGATTGTAATTTCTGAATGCATTTTCACTGTTTTCTCATTAATAACACACAGCAATGAGCTGAAACTTTCACATGACAATTGCAGAAAAGCAGAATGAGTCTACTAATGGTATACTTTCCCTTCAATACTTGTGAAGTTCAAATAATTTAATCATTAAACATTATAATGCTGTAATAATCCTGAAACGAAAGTGATTTCCAATTCATTGTCAGACCTTTTTGGTGGCAAATGTAAAACAAATCATTTACTCAACCGTCACGCATAGTGTACATGTATATCATTATCAAATGTTGCTATTAGGCCTCGTTGCTATATATTGTTTGTTTTCCTTTTTTATTTTATTGATGTTTAATAGATTTTTTTGCAAGTAGAAAAAATGGTAATTACAAAACAAAATATCAGCCCTACTGAAACGGTAGCTTATAAGAGTAAATGACTTTTGACGTTCAATATGAAATTGCTTAACTTCGTTCAATAAACCTCTCCTGTGACTGTTCAATGATAACCTGCTTCACATGTACTGGGATTATAATTAAAATGAGATTTAAACTTCTTACCAGCTGGGCATGTCCTACATGCAATTAAATAAAGAAAATAACAAGAATCACTACAAAAATCACATCTGCTCTTAAAGATGTATCCATCCAAATTTATTTATTTTATCCCCAATTTTAGGAAATTAATTTCAGGAAATTTTCTATTTCATCGTAACACTGCTACAATTACCTGAGGGAAAACTACACTGTATTCAAAAATGCTTTCAAGTAAAACATTTCTCCAAAAACGAGCGTGGTTTATAACTTTCAAAAATATCTCAGAATAATTGTTTTTCTTTCCAAATCAAATGTTTGGATGAAAACAAAAATGATACGAACTTACATCTTCAAGGTGTTTCATGCATGGTGCTGTTGTTGCTGCATTTCATTTCTGAAAACATCTTACATTATGATGTTAAACTGTCCTTGTTGTATTCCAGGGAACACTACATCTACTACATGTACTGTCAAAACACATCTAGATAAGATACTGAACGAATATGCTAAGTGGACGAGCATTAACAACGAGCTGAAGAAGAAAATACTTCAGTTACCATTCATTGCCATTTGTAACTTCACCAGTGAGGGTGGAAGCTTGTCACTTGATAAGTATAAGGTGCATCTATACATTCCACGTGGAGCCATCCCACCAGGCCGCACTGAGCAAGTGTACATCTATGTCAACCCAAATTCTAAGCATACTGGACAAATTGTACAGGTAGATCCCCCACAAGCAGTACTTTCACCAATGATCCAATGCGGTCCACCAGGTTTGACTTTTTCAGAAAGAGTCGTGCTCTCCTTTCCGCATGCTGCAAAGCATGATGCTGTTGACTGGACATTAAGTGCTCGAATGTGCAACAACGATAATGACACTTCAAAAACTTGGCAAGCCCTTGATCATGATGATGACGACATCTTTTCTTTTAGTGGAGAAGAAGTCACCCTTCTGGTAGATCATTTCACTGGATATGATGTGGTTGGTACAGCATCCCAAACTGACAGTGGAACTCTAACAAAGGTTGGCGTATTTGGGGGCATATATGATCGATCTTCTCGAGAATACAGATTACGTGCACACATCTGGAAAATGACTGCACAGCAGGTAAGGCAATAATTTTTCCACATAAACGTACAGTACATATGAAATTTCTCCCACAAAATGATAGACATTTATAAATGGGAATAAAAGTTTGTTGCTTGGTCTTTACCGCAGGATAATGACTGGTTTTGGGCGTGGCCATGGTCTTATTGCCCATGGCCATGCTGTTTGACAAACTTTAACCCTTCTGTGACTGCAAGAGTCAAAATCAGTCAAAATGTTGATATACTTGCCAAGGTATATCTAGTGCACTTTAATAGTCAAACATTGTCAAACCTTACATGTAGTAAGTACATTTACAGGTCAAAATGAGTTGACCGTTTTTGACTGGTAAAAGCATTGTCTTGTATTGTTCAGGGTGGTCAAAATGACCAAAACCAATCAAAAATGCCCCTGTGTGCACATTTGGGTCAACAGTCAAAATGGGCAGTTGACTGATTTTGACCTCTATAGCTACTTGCCACAGCTCCCCCTTATAAAGCATACACCATTTTCATTGCTGCTTCATTGTTTATATTATGTGAAAGTTTGAAAATTAATTAATTTTTTGTTTTTTATTTTAACATTGAATATCCAGGAAGTTGATGAAATGGCAGATCGAATGAACTGCAAGTTATTAGAGGTTGAAAGATTTGTCATGATTCACCAGAAACATGGGAACTTCAACTTTGAGACTAGAGATGTTGTGCCTGGCTGGCAAGTGCCACCATCTGCAGCGGTAAATAAACATTCAATATAAACATGACTTGTGTGAGTCATACAACATGTACGTGTAGGACTCAACTCTAGTTCCGTTTTTATTCATTCAGACTAAGACTTGAGTCACCATTTTCAATGACAGACTCGATCTAGGGAATCCGGCTCGGGTAAAAGCATTTTCTTTCCTTCAGTACATTGAGGAAAGGAACAAATACTTTTTAAAAATCATGATGGTTTTACATTAAACGTCTTGAAACGGATTTGTGGATCTTGCCATGTACCTGTAATAATTTGGGCACTTGGTTAAGGCTAAACCAAACTGATGACAATCATTTTGTATGTGTCCTCAATGATCTGATGAAAATTCAAAAATCCAGAAATTACCTAACAGGTAAAATAGCAAATATGGGTGTACATTGTACATCTTATTTTGTTTTCAAACTCTGCAAAGGTCACTAAATGTGAAGAAATTCCTCAGTGAAGATTAGCAAAAGTGTAAATTACATTTTTCATGTCCATTTGTAAGATCATAACATGAGGGCAGAAATCACTGCAGCAAAACAAAATATTGGTCATCTCAAGACTCAGACACACCTCAACCTCAAGTCATGTACATAAACATGTCTTCTTATAATCAAGTTCATTTTAACCTTTCAGAAACAAGTCATCCGTAAAACAAATGTTTTAGAGCTCCCAGAAAACTCGGTGACAATTGATATGATTCAAGGACCCCTTAGTGAAGGTGCCATTGGGGCAACTGGATGCAATGCTCCCAAACTTAACGTGATTGGCTACCAGAGTGGTACGACTAACGAAGTATTGTGCAAACCAGATATTGTGAGTTTTCATTGAATTACATGTAAAAGGGATTTATAAAAAAAATTAAAAAATTGTGTAAAGGTGGATATTTTTTACTTTTATGTTTGGTTTTCTTTTATTAGTTTTAGGCTTGTAGCTATTGTGCCCCTGTACAATAATATTAAATTAAAACGAATTAATAAAAAATACAAAATCTGAATCTATGAGTACATCCCACTCAGTGTATAAGCCAGAATTTGAAAATAGGGCATCTAAATTTGTTATTCTTTGAAAAAACTTGGTGTTCAAAACTTCCAATACCTTTGTATGTGTATTGCAAATAAACAGGGTGTCCATTAGCAAACGGGGCATGCAAAACACACCAAAAGGTATTGCTGACTAATACTATGATCCCACTTATCTTGTCTCATATTTCTCCCAGACAAAAATTGTTTTAGGCCACCAAAAAGTCTCCATTTTCTGGTGTCTCTGGTCTCCATGCATGTCGCCTCAGACCCGTGCCTTGGCATTTTTGATATACAATTGCAGCCAAAATTGCTGCATCAGTTGGAATTCTGCTGTGCTAGTGTTTTTTACACACACATATATTATACACTGTAGGGGTATGAACATTTGCCCGATTTGTGCGGCCGCTCTTAGCCACCATACTTCGTGTATATACATGTTCACATGTAAAAATAAATTAAAAAAACATTGATTTTGAAGCCGACCTATGACCAGAAACTAGACTTTCTTTTTGGCTTTGGAAAGTTCTACTACATGTATATGTTATGGCTAAGTGTACATATGTAATCTAGTTTTCTTCATTGAATACAGTACATGTACTTTAGTATTATAAACAAAAAATACCCCAAAATACCCAAACTCCACAAAATAATTTCTACATGGGATTTCTACAGTGACCCAAAACAGCATTTGAAATACATGTAGCACATATTTGTACGTCTTTAAATGTTTCTACAGAAATCACAACGAGGGGAAGTAATGCAGAGCGACGGAGCTACAAGCATTTGTACATGTCCCCCAGTAAGTGTAAGTAAAAAAGTTTGTTTGGAATAGCAGACATTCAATAATCCACTGAATCATTATTGGTTTTGTGATTATGTCAAACAAAATTCCTCCTGCATATTTCGCTGGCTTCAAATTTGATTCCACATGGAACCCATAAATTCTCGCAAACTCTCATACAGCAAGTACTTGAATAATCACAACTATTTTTATGTTTTATGACAATTATTTTGAAAATATCTGATATCATTTCTGAATTTTTTTGGTTAAACTCGTGAATGTGTTACTACTCGCAAGTACTTCTGAGGTAATGGCAGCAGGTCGATTAATCGAGTAGTACAAAAACGATTAGCAAGTACTACTTGCGAGTACTCGCATTACTCACCCAATACTCGTTAGCTACAATATTATTTTAAATTATTTCTATTGTCAGTCTAGAAGTATTTACCTAGTACCAACACAGTGTGCAAGTCGTCTGGATATAGTGTAACTATACATGTGTAATTCCATGGCATAGAACAGTGAATTTGGGTCATTCATGACATGTGTTCAACAGACTGACCCGCAAAGTTTAAAAACAGGCAGTCACGGTATTCCAGGTGACTTGCTACATAGTATGTACTGTACATGAGCGAGCACTGTACAATGTACTTTACCCGTGCGATAATGCAATTAAGCCCAAGATGTACATCTACATGTATAGGACTCTTTGCTGTAGCTCAGTTACATGTAAATGTATGCACATGATGGGTTCTCATGTTTAACCCTATTTTACATGGAGGCCACTCTGATCCACTAAATTTCGAATTTGTTCTTCACCAACCTCTAAAGCATACAAGCCACTGCTCTCCTTTCCAAGTAATCTTACAAATTCAACCCAGTGTGCCACCCAAAGGCCACTGTAAATAAGACCATCTCTGATTACATACTCAACACACACTGAAGGCCATTACAAATCGGTCTTTAAATAGGTGGGTTTACAGTCAAAATACATGGTCAGGTTTACAGCTGGTTGTTTGAACATATTAGTATGGCCTGCAATGTATCAATGGGAGACCACTTTACCCTGTAATCTCAGTGGTGTGACAGTACACAGAAGGGTAACCATAGGAGGCCACTAGCTGTCAACAGCTGCAACAGCTCGGAGTGGCCTGATGAATGGGTTGTTTCAAAAATTGCACTAATTGTAGGAGGGTTAATTTTGAAACAAGCAAAGGGCGTCAAGCGCTTATCCCATGATATTATTACTACAATGCTTGACGTGCATATTATGCATTGGAGTACAATACTGCAGACTGGGTAGCGGGCTGGCTCACATCGTAATAATAGACTTCTACTGTTATTTACATGTATTTTCAGAAGGAAAATTCCCTCTGCCCCAAATGTCAGGTGGGAAATAATCAATTGCCTTTAATTGGTATGTATATAGAGCAAATACATTGATGTCATCACAATACCTGACACACACTCATCTGTGCGCATATGTGAGCCAATGACTTACCTTCTTAGAGCGCACTCTGATGCATAACGTGTAGTAATTTTAATTTGCAAATTATTGTATACAAATCTAAATATTGTATTGGTCTCTGACATATTGCCTAAGACCTAAGTTGATAATTAAGATTGTCCTCAAATCGAAATGCAAGGCTACTATCAACCAGTTTTACTAACCCTTCTGTTGATCGATCATGCAATATCAAAAGGTATTGATGAAATTATAGTGATAAACAGTTGATTAGATTTTTGCCCTTACACCAACGTGATGTGTGAAGCACTGTATACTCAGTGCTTTCCGAGTGTCTGTGAAAAAATCCACAGTCGACTCAGCCAGGATTCGAACCCACAACCTGCTTACTAGTGCAGATGTCTTAACCTCTCGACCACCGAGCTTGCTTGGTTCCGCATAAGCCTGTGTAATGCTTGCCAAATGGTACTGTGTGGTCACTGGATAATGGACAATCTACATGGCTTTAGATCCATCATTCATAAACAGAGTTGTCTAGTTTTGAAGTCAACTCGCTGGAAAATTGTACCTAGAGTAAACTAGGTTTATCGCAAATAGCACTGAAGCAACTGCCGCAAAGCATACTGGGATACAATTTGGGGCATCCGTTTGGTGCAGCTTGTGTGACGTCAATACTATTTTGTTTGTCTGCATGGCACGCAGTGGCGCTGTTGCGCCCACAGACATCCCACGATTCCTTGCAGCTACTATTTGCGATAAGCCTTGTAGTTGTAATAATTGTACCAATGTAAACAATATAAACATTTTGTTTATGTTTTGTCTAATGAAGGAAGCTGTGAACAATGGAATTGCAAACGCAGTACATGGAAGGATGGATGCCAATTTTGGAGGGGTGTCCGTAACAGCTGTACGAAAGCTATGTGAGCTACTTGACAGCGCCGAGATCTGGGTTCAGCTATTTCAATACCTTAGTAATAACACTGGTCACACTTTAGTGGAACGAGCCATTAAAATAATTGACCGTCCTACAAAGGAGTTACTGAAAGTCTACTTTGCAAGATGCAGGGCATGTGGCAAATCAGACGGGGAAGCTGTGGAATTCTTGATAAATGAACTCGACAACATATGTATTCCAGCAGCAGTTGAGATTTTACAAGAAGACCAAAGCCATATCTACTAAATCTGAATATCTTTCACAATGAATTCAGATCAAACACTGATTTGAGAAACAAGTACATTGTCAGGGGTGACGTTATACTTAAACTTAACTAGCTCTGGGGGAACATAAGAGAAAACAGTTATTTACATCTTTTAACCTGCCGTTGATCAAGGCTGACTTTGGTCGGATTCAATTCTATGACTAACTTTTATATACAACCACAAAATGTTGGCTATGAGTGAAACTGACTGCACGGTTGAGTGCAAGGAAAGAATGTACATGTAGAATGCAACCACCACTTTTTTTTTTCAAAATAACTATGACATCACAGAGGAAAAAGTAGTCCAGTGAGGATATATTTTAAGAGATTTTGCGCAATGAATATATGCACATCCTGTGGTTAAGATGTTGGCCATTTTGTTGTCTGCTAAAAACACGTAAGTGGTGGTTGGGTTCAACATTCTTTTCTAGTGTAGCCTTTAGTCAACGGCACATCGACATGTTATAGCCAGCCACATTAACTGACATAGCTGGTGAGTACCCTGTTTGAACGGAGTGCACTGGAGAAATGATAAGCATTTTAGCAAGGCATTTAAATGCAAAGTAAATCATTTCTATTCTTTCTGTTGTCAGTTTAACATAAAGGTTCCCTGACTCCATATGCACTGTAGAGACATGTAATGGTTACCAGACTGTATGTGATTATGTACCACACATATAATCTAGAATGGTTACTAATCAGCTGTTTGTGGTTTGTTGACATGGTTGATGGGTTTTAACTCAATTTAGACAATTATATATTTAGGTTAGTAAATGTACATACATCATATCATCTAACAGGATTGTTTGCTGGCAAAGTTGGGCAGTGACAGAAGTTATTATCTGTGACCTTAGTTTTTCATAATATTATTTACCATGCACCCAGGCACAAGTATTACTGCAAGAAATTTCCATGGGAGTTAACTTGTTATCATCTTAACCCTAACCGGCCAAACCCATCAGAATCCAATAGGTTTTGTTGAATTTTGACTGGTTGAGTACTGTGAACTTGCATGTAGCTAAGCTGTTGGACTATGATTGGTTGAGTACCAATGGCGTACAGTAATGCTGTTGGACTTTGACTGAGTGGGGAAAGTGTGTGTAAGCATGGTGTATGGTACTATTGGCATGCAAAAGTGTTGGACTTTGACTCAGTTGGGAAAATGTGTGTATGTTATGAGTGCATTGCTTGGTTCACTGGGTACACTGTGACCTCTTGTAATAAATAAGATATGTTCATCTTGTTTAGGTGGGGAGGTGTGGGCGGCCAGAAGGGCCAAAATTAAAAAAATATCCAACATACATTAAGAAGCCTACAAAGGACAAAACAACAGCCAAAGAACAAATTTGTCAATAGAAAGACAAACACAAACAGAGTACAAAATGATCAATAGAAAGACAATTTTTTTTTAGAAAGACAAAGACAAAATCAAGCAAATGACGAAACAACATCAAGAGGACAAATTTACAAAAAGACAAAACTAAACAACCGAAAGACTAACGCGAGTCGAATACAGACATTGTGTGGCAAAACCATAAAGGACAGTCACACACACGCAAAGGACGTTTTCCCAATCGAACAAAGGTCGATCGCGAGAGGACAAACTTTTTATGTCTAACTAATGTTGAACGCTGGGGGTGTTTTTTTTTTTTTTTTTTTTTTTTAATTTTTAAAACCATCTTTAACGAGGGTAACCCATCCAGCACAGCTGATCATTTGGGGCCCTCATATAATATAAAAATATATCAATATTATACAAAAATTGTTACAGGAGGTACAGATGAATTAATAATAATAAAAAGTCTTAATGGACAATTACATACAAAATAAAACGTAAAGGACTAAATTGCACAAATAGACCCCCGTCCCAGTTTACCATACTGATTAAAGATAGGACTAAAAGGGAAGATTAAAAATGGAGCAAAAAAAGTAAATTAATTATCAATTGTATACCTACATCTCGGCAAGACACAAGGTAATCTATGACATAATAATAAAAAATATTACTAAACCTTGCCTTCCTTCAGCAAACGCCTGAATGAAGAATAAGAGTTTGAACGAGTAGTGAAAGGACACCATTTAAAAAAGAAGGAGCTCTGTAACTAAAACTGTTTTTAAAGATTTCACATTTAGGTTTGGGAATAATAAAGTTACCATGTGTAATTGCTCGAGTTGTTGGTCGATCGCCAGGCTGGATCGGGTTAAGTCTTTGGCAGAGACAGTCTGGAGCAACACCAATGGAGGCCTCAAAGCCTGGCAGGCAAGTTGGAAGTGAATGCGCTGGGCAACTGTCATTGTATTGAGATTACTAAAAAGTACGTTGGTGGGTGAAATGGGTGGAAGCTTAAGAACAATGCGAAGTGCTCTATTTTGGAGTTTTGAATTTTGGAGACAAGAGTGGGTTTGGCACCCCACACCATACAGCAGTAGTCTATGTGGGTAGAACCATGGCATTATATAATAAAAAAGCTGTTGGCTGGTCAACAAATTTTCTTGTTCTATGAGCAAAGAAATTGAAGAACTTAATTTATTGCAGACTTTTTTCACATGTTCAGAGAAATTTAGTTTGTTGTCCATTAGTATCCCTAGGTGTTTATGAGAATCAACTTGTTGTATTTTGGCCAGAAATAAAAATTTCGAGGATTGCTCTTTTAAGTTTTTGAGCAGTACCAACTAGCATAACTTCTGTTTTTGAGGATTTAAAATAAGTTTGTTAGCCTGCAGCCATTTTGTTAAATTAAGAAGATCCGAGTTCAATTTATTTTCAATGAGACTAGTGTTTTATCACCATAATAAATAAGTGTATCATCTGCATACATATCAATGTTGCAGTGATCAAGACATTTTGGCAGGTCATTAATGTACAATGAAAAAAGTAAGGGCCCCAGGATTGATCCCTGAGGTATTCCAGATGTTACAGGATTAACTACAGAAAGTTTGGATTTATAACAGACTTGCTGCGTCCTTCCAGATAAATAAGATGCTAGCCAATCAACAGCTGAGGTAGATAATCCATAAAAGAAAGTTTGCGTAAAGAATATCATGGTTAACTGTATCAAAGGCTTTCTGTAAATCAATGAATAAAGAACCAATTAAATTACCATTGTTAATGTGATGAAGCCAGTTATCATGAGCATGAGCTACTGCTGCAAGTGTGGAGTACCCAGGTCTAAACCAAACTGATTAGAAGACAGAAGGTCGTTTGAAGTAAGGTATGAGAGGAATTGTGAGTGGACAGCTTTTCAATTATTTTAGAAACCAACGGCAAAATCGAAATGGGCCTGTAATTATTGAGCACTTTGCGATTACCTGCTTTAAAAATGGGGATAACTTTGGCCTTTTTCCACGCTTGAGGAATGGTACAGGTGGAAAGGTAAATTGAATATATGTGTCAAGGGAGGGCGATAACAGGCGCCGCCAGCTTAAATAGCCTACCATCGATGTTGTCCAGACCAGCAGACTTCCCAGGATCCAGCCTAGCAATCTCCTTAAAACAAAAATCTGAGGAATTCTGTAAAAGGAAAAACTAGTTGAGCAATGTGTTAGATAAGAGCACGGATCTTGATTAGCGTCATTTGAAATGTTGGCCAACAGAACATTGCTGATATTAACATAAAAATTATTAAAAACTATCGGCTATGGTTTTTGGATCTGAGACATCCTTATTATCAATATTAAAAGTGCCAGGAAGATTATTGTTTTTCTTATTTGGGAGAATCTCTCTTTATGCCGGCCCATAACTTTTTGCTGTTATTTTGATTAATACGAACATGATTTTGATAATAACCAATTTTAGCAGTTCTACAAAGTCTAGTGACATCATTTCTCAAAATTTTGGCCCTATCCCAGTCCTCCTTCAATTTAGTTCTCCTAGCTTTAGATTTGGCTACATCCTGTTCATGCATTAAATGAAAAATGTCATTTCTGTTTTCTAGCCATTTAGGAAGGTTAGCTTTAAAACGCTTAGTTACAAAAGGGGCATGTTTATTACAGATATTATTAAACAAATTGTGCCAAATGTTCCAGGCAATGTCAGGATCAGTCACCTCGTCCAAAATTGGACCAAGGCATCCCAATAAGGTCATTCAAAAAGCGTCACAATCAAAATTTTTAAAGCTCCTGAACGCTTTTTTCAACGTATGTGACTGGTGAGGAATTTTAAATTGACACGAGTGTAAATAACATCATGGTCACTAATAGCACAAGGAATGACTCTGCAATCAGAGTGAATAGTCAAGTTGTTGGTAATAATCACATCGATTAAAGATGATGAATTAGATGTAACTCTAGTAGCCTCAGGGACAATCTGCTTCAAATTAAAAAGATTCATTGTTTCCTCCAGGCGCGTCAATCGAGGAGAAGTTGAATTAAAGTCACAATTCAAATCACCAACAATGATCATGTTATTGGATCTGGAGCTAAATACTTCCAGTGCTGATTCAAGATCATCAAAAAACGAAATTGGCGAAGTTGGCGGTGAGATTTAGAATCATTTTGGCACACAATATGATCGCGCTTTCAACCACTCATTTGCCTGACGAATTTTTAATAATCAAAATCAAGCTTGATCATACGACAAAGTAACGTTACACTCGGCGAAATTCACTTTGAAAAGCACCCAAACATGTCGCAGTCGGTAATTTGTTTTCGTGATATTGCCTCTGTTTTAGCGATCGATAATAATGTAAACAACAACAAAAATGGACGGAGGACTAACTTTCATGAATGATTGCAATTTGGCAAAATAACAGTTAGCCTACACTAATTTCCGGACACTAAACATTTTTATTTCTGGTAAAATTTGGACATTCATATTATGAACCAAACGACAGTAAAGCCTTAAAAAACAACACCTTTACCTATGCACACTACATACTGTAATTTTAAGCATTTTTAAATTTGCTACACAAAATTCACAGATTGCTATACGAAAAAATTATTTTGCTTTATATGCAAATTCAGTTTTTGCATCGTAGTTTGCTATGCAAAATTTTTGAACGAAATCGTTCCCTGATTTATGGCAATTTTTGAGGTTCTTGAAAGTAGGACATGTCCTCTATACTTCCTAGAAACTTTTGATTGGATGGCACCCGTAACAAACCTGAAGTTGATATTGTAGGTAATCTTCTTGAGAAAATTCTTATTCAGTGGAATGTCTGCTAGTAAGTGGGGTGTGGTAGGCTTCTGTTTACTGACACCCATTCACATACGTAGGTGACATGATGAACTGAGCATTCGTCTCTGTCTCCATCTCCCTTCATCTCATCTATGGACCAAACATGAACAAACATTATGTATATAATCTTACAAAAGAAAGATTACGTTGAACTGATTACTCTAGTTGTTGAGAAATGAAACTGACCACAAAAACATAAATAACACAATAGTCGGCCATGAATAACACTAACACATGTAAAGCTACTTTGACTAATTATTAGTGCTACAGTACACTTATCATTCACACACACTTCAAATTATAACCAATGTTTTATTTTCCCTTTAAGAGGACATGATCAACAGGGCATGGAATCGGAGTGCTAGTTTTAGATTATCTCGGTGACTGAAAATAATATCCCACATGATAAGGTCATACTATCATTGCTGCTGCATAAATGAGCCAGTAAGTTTCAGTCACTGTGTTCATCTTAACTAGGACACTGATTCCATGCCCTGTTGAAAGTCTGCTCTGATCGTGATATTGTCCCTTAAATATGGACAAGGGGGGAAAAACTTGAATGCACAACTTCATTTTTCTAAATGAGAAATTGTTGATCTGATTTTGTTAAATTTGTTTGATAGAAAAACAAATATTTACATCAACTACACAAAAATTATGGGATAAAAAAAAATCTGAATCAATCCAAGATTTACTCTACCTTGGCAATGGTTTGTAGCTGTGAATACTGAAAATGAAATCAGGCTGAACTCTACATGGTGTTGATGCAAGTAAAAAATACTGGCAGTGATGTTTTCTCATACTTTACTATAATAAAACAAAACATAACAATTAACACTAATAACAGCTAATGAAATAATGGTGGATATGATGGACATGGTGCATATTAAAAATCCATTTAAATATAACTCGTACTCGTACGTTTAGGGGAATAATGGTACCTGATGCTATTTCCTCCAGTCCATGTTTGAATTTTCACCATGACCCCTTTTGACCATCTTCCCCATTTGGCATTAGCTAGGATGATCCTATCGTTATGTTTTTCACATAAGCGCTGGGATAAAGCTGTGTACAAAAAAACGTAGAAGTGAGCTTGCATGTTTTACGAAGAAATAAACACATTGCACTGTAATAGCTTAAATCTATGAATCTACTATGAGTATGAATCTATACTGTATTGTTATTATGTGTATGCCTTTGATCATAAAAAATATTGTAACTTACACTGTGTTTTTGACCAATTCTTGTCTTGTTTTGATCTTCTCTGCGGTTCGATTCTGTCCGCACGATGTGTCACATGTCATACACCTACTGTTCGTTCCATATCCGTTTTCACGGTCGCATTTACTGGAGCGGCGCAGAGCGGCGCGGCAAACAGCGCCCCCGCCCGACTTAGTGTGTTAATTCGTGTAGAAAACTTGGGCAATACAAACCCACGGCTGTTTCAGTTTTATTCAATATGTTCAATGGAAGAAATGCGCTATATTCGTCCAAAAATACGGCTCTGCTCGGTCGATCCAGTAACTGCACGAATGGAACAGTAAATGTACGTGTACGTGTATGACATGTGACACATCGATCGTGCGGACATTACATTAGTCATTACATTAGTCATTACAAACATTACATTACAACATGGAGGTAAAAATAGAAGTAGAATCGAACCGCAGAGAAGATCAAAACAAGACAAGAATTGGTCAAAAACAGTACACAGTCAATGACAGTGTAAGTTACTTACAATATTTTTTATGATCAAAGACATAGGCCTACACATAATAACAATACAGTATAGATTCATAGATTTAAGCGGGTAGATATAGAATGTCGTATCTGTGCTGGCCGCCACTATTTTTCATTAAATATAACCAATATTAATGTAGTTTTACCTACCTCAGAGATGCCAACATACACGATTTGGGCGTAGCAAATACGATTTTGAGCCGTGAATACGACTCTACGATAATACTTCATTGAAATACGCTAAACAAGCCGCCCCAGTATAATTGTATATAGTTACAATACAAGCAAACAATGAATGAACCAAGTGGAAATAAAAATGATGAAAAATAATTTTAAAATGAAAAACAAAACAACAACTTTTTAAATATAAACCGCAGTGGTGGTAAAAAGCGACGATAGCGGGATTACCGGCGAATTCACACGATTATGTACGTATCACACACAAGCGCGAGCGCGCTGGATGGATTCGACTGCCTACATGTACCTACCACGTGTACCCTGCCTGTACGCCTGTACATTATTTGCAAGATCGTACCCATTGATCTCTATTACATAATGGAGGGAATAATGAGCATACCCGTGGGGAATGAGGTTGTCGGTGAGGTAGCGTGTGTACACGTACGTGTACATAGTACATGTACATGCGCGCATAATAATTGTGCTCGCGCACGTGCATTACCATTTAATTTCTCGAAGCTTCTTTGCAAGTGCGACTTCAGTGTCAGGCATGCAGGCACTGCTTACTGCGGAATTATGCGCTTACGGCGCATAGAATCACACGCTTTTTATGGCGCCGTAAGCGCAGAATTCTGTGGTAAGCAGCGCCATGAAATTGGGCCCAGGTAGGTGAGCTAGGGCTAGGCCTAAGCTAAGGCTATCAATTTGTTATTTGCCTTCGAGACCCCAAGAAAGAGAACAGTGAGTTAGTATTATAATCAAAATTTCTAACGTGACTGATGCATGGATTACTAATTCGGAAGATCATTATTGTGAGCTTTTTAAGATAAGATACGTCTAGCATTGTTATAATTTCATAATTTTTTTCATTGAGTATTTTCCTCCAATTTACTCTGCCCCCCGGTCCCACTACCGCCAGCGGAGTTCACACCGAGTGCGGCGCTGACATTGCCCAAAATCCGGACATGCATTTTTTAGCGTTAGATTTTTGCGATTTTTTTTTTAATAGATGCTACTCTTTTTCGGAATTCAATGTTGGCATCTCTGCTACCTGGAAAGGTGGAGAACATATGGATGATGATGGACATATACTTCAAATTATTCCAGGATATTTATTTCATGAAAAAATCAGGCATTTTTGGTATACGATTACTTCCTCGGTCATGTCTGTCAGTCTGATCTTGTAAACTCCACAATTAGTGACCAACACAGTCATTGTACATGCGTAGTGGCAACTATAATAGGATCCTTCTATTTTCTGAAGGGGAGGATTTTTTTAGAAAGGAAATCAAGTCCGAAAACCATCATAAAAGTGGATTTTAAGATAGTTTTCGCTTTCTGTACCACCCAAAATCAATAGAATGATGTTTTAACTGGTTAGTGGTTGCAAAAAAAATCCAAAAAAGCCCTTAAAAAGTGGCGGCCGGATACGACATTCTTTCCCATTTGTGCATTGTGATTACTGATAACTTAAGGTCGAAAAAGTGGTAAGTTTCTATTGCGTCTCAGTATACTCATGGAGGAAGGTTCCTTCCTCCATGGTATACTTCACTGGAAATTGTTCTGCTTTCTAAACTATATCTCATAATTATCATGTCTGTATTCATTGTAACATCATCACAATATCATTGGGCCTTGGCTATAGGAACTATCAAAAATAAAGTGATGGCTAACAGAAATTCATCATACGAGTATTATATTATCAAACAATATTTCTCTTGTATTACTCTTACGGATGCCAGTCAACTCGCCTCCTGACAAACTCGCCCCCTGACAAACTCGCCCCCTGCTGATACAAACTCGCCTCCTAACAAACTCACCCCTCGCAAAGTCGCCCCCTGACAAACTCGCCCCCTGACAAACTCGCCCCCTGTAATTTTTTGACGCATCTCACGCTATTGAGACTGTGTTCATATAAGAGAGTAAATAAAACATGATTATAATCATGGAGGAAGGAAAACAGATTCCTTCCTCCATGTTATAATAAAGGCAGGATGTATGGGGATATAATTATTTTAATGAATCCACTTATTAATTTTAAGTCTTAAAAAAAACTGTGGTAAATTAATTCATCTTGGCGCTAGTGATAGACCATGGAGGAAGGAAAGACTGAAGAGAGTAAATCAAACATCATTTCAATTGACGTTTTATTTACTGAAAACAAATATTACAAGAAAAAATTCATTTACAGTTACAATTAATAGAATAAATAGGAAACTAGCTAAACAAAATACTGAGTAAAATAAATAAGAAAAAATAAAAATAAGTAATTACATACAAAATACAGAATTAAATCAAACAATAACTTTGTAATTTTTTCATATTATATACATAATACATAGAGTATACATCGTATAAATCATAACTATTTTGTTTAGCTAGTTTTCTATGTATTCTATTTTAGTTGTAACTGTTGAATTATTTCATGTAATATTTATTTTTGTTAAATTATATTAAACCAGTCTCAATAGCGTGAGATGCGTCACAAAATTACAGGAGGCGAGTTTGCCGAGGGGCGGGTTTGTCAGGGGGCGACTTTGTGAGGGGCGAGTTTGTTAGGGGGCAAGTTTGTACCTGCAGGGGGAAAGTTTGTCAGGGGGCGAGTTTGTAAGGGGCGAGATTGCCAGGGGGCGAGTTGACTGGCATGCACTCTTACCATCTTGAATGTATGAGAGTGTGCTGAATGGGATGGAAAACAACTTGCGCACGCAACAATTTTAATAGGCTTCTGGTTGGTTTCACTCAATATGGACCCCGTGAAAGAATAAAGTTGACATCATTGGTGTTATTTTAACACTACAGGTTTTACAGAGTATGGCTATGGCAATAACGACTGTATCCTACTCTGTAGGGTTCATCATTTCCTAAGAGTATTTTTTATATGGCCTACATGTATGACGTCTTTTAATCTTTATAAATCTGTTTATAATTACTTTATAAGAATGTACATGTATACGTATATTACGTTATTCTTTAAATCATCCAGAAATGTTGCAGATCCATCATTCTCGATCTCTCCTACCCAGTCAGTCACACAGGATCCTGATGTATGCCCTAAACAGCAGACAACATCAGGTAAAGTATACTTTTAAATATTTGTGTGATAGTGAAGATGAAATCTGAAGATATATATTGAAAAATCTGAATATATGGAGTGTCGTGGCCGAGCGGTCTAGCTTACCGGACTCAAGTGTGTCCTTGAGCAAGACACTTAACCATAATTGCTTTTCTCCACCCAGGGGTTAAATGGGTACCTGTGAGGGTAGAGTTGGTTGATTAGCCCTATATGCGCTGTAATGGCAGCAATTGAGCTGTATACTCCTCAGGGAGCTGAGATGGTTTCAGGAATGATTTATGAGCCTCATGAGCAGGGGTAATAATATAATGCGCCTTGAGCACCACTCAGTTGGTGGATATGCGGTATATAAGTCCACACATCATCATCATCATCATCATCATCTTCTTCTTCTTCTTCTTCTTCTTCTTCTTCTTCTTCTTCTTCTTCTTCTTCTTCTTCTTCTTCTTCTTCTTCTTCTTCTTCTTCTTCTTCTTCTTCTTCTTCTTCTTCTTCTTCTTCTTCTTCTTCTTCTTCTTCTTCTTCTTCTTCTTCTTCTTCTTCTTCTTCTTCTTCTTCTTCTTCTTCTTCTTCTTCTTCTTCTTCTTCTTCTTCTTCTTCTTCTTCTTCTTCTTCTTCTTCTTCGTCTTCTTCTTCTTCTTCTTCTTCTTCTTCTTCTTCTTCTTCTTCTTCTTCTTCTTCTTCTTCTTCTTCTTCTTCTTCTTCTTCTTCTTCTTTGACTTCTTCTTCTTCTTCTTTCTTCTTCTTCTTCTTCTTCTTCTTCTTCTTCTTCTTCTTCTTCTTCTTCTTCTTCTTCTTCTTCTTCTTCTTCTTCTTCTTCTTCTTCTTCTTCTTCTTCTTCTTCTTCTTCTTCTTCTTCTTCTTCTTCTTCTTCTTCTTCTTCTTCTTCTTACGTGTGAACAACGTGTTCACATAAGTATGTTTGCCTGATTTGTGATGCCTCTCTTATCCACCATACTTTGTATACATACCTTTATCACGTATTTCCCTGTTGAAAAAAAGAAAAGATTACCCCCAAAAAAAGCACGTTACGCACTGATTTTGAAGCCGCCTGATGACCAGAAACTGGAAACGTTTTTTTTTTGGCCTTAGGGTTTAGATCTCATTATTTTTCAGAGCATTTTTATATGGGCTATCCCAAAAAAGTGGAAGTTGAAGGATGCAAGTCCATTTATCCCGAAGCAATTGACACCCACTGTTGGGGTAATAGGGGTGGTTGATTCTTGTTACGATGTCCCAATAAGTCGGTCAAAGACTGTAGATCTGCCTCTGTGTGAGTGCGAAGCTGCTGCGTATAGGACACATTTTTATTTTGATGAATTCTCGGAGCACAGTGGTACATTTTGAGCAACTTATGAGGATTTCTGTAGCATACTTCTGTAGTATACTTCTCAGTAGTCTTTTATATTGCATAATTTTGTAATTATTTATGGAAAATCTCATTGATATACTGTCCGCCGCTTCATCAAGAGAGGAGTGGGACGTGCCCCACCGATCAACGCCCATGCTGACAACTAATTGTTCTCAGAGTATAAACACTTACAGGGTCAATGTCTACTATACTATCCTGATTGGGAGATACTGTTATCCTGATTGAAACCCTATTCTCCCAATGAGGATACCACATAAAGAAGTGTGGCTCACAGGGGTTGATGTCTACTATACTATCCTGATTGGGAGATACTGTTATCCCGATTGAAACCCTATTCTCCCAATGAGGATACCACAAAGAAGTGTGGCTCACAGGGGTTGATGTCTACTATACTATCCTGATTGGGAGATACTGTTATCCTGATTGAAACCCTATTCTCCCAATGAGGATACCAATTGACCCCAATCCGGAAACCCTTAGGTGACGACACCTGCGGAATTTGCACTACAGAATTACAATGGAAATGATGTTTTTTTTAAACTGACTAGAGAGGGACAGACGAGATGATGACAGCAATGGTGGAAACCATCAAGAGATGACGTCACACAGAGCCCCTAGACAAAACAAAGATGATCAAGATGACGTCAGAGTCGCAATGACTGACAATATGGGAGCTAGACATAACAGGTAAGACATCATGCTTTTATGACATGTGGGAGCTAGACATAACAGGTAAGACATCATGCTTTTATGACATGTGGGAGCTAGACATAACAGGTAAGACATCATGCTTTTATGACATGTGGGAGCTAGACATAACAGGTAAGACATCATGCTTTTATGACATGTGGGAGCTAGACATAACAGGTAAGACATCATGCTTTTATGACATGTGGGAGCTAGACATAACAGGTAAGACATCATGCTTTTATGACATATGGGAGCTAGACATAACTAGTATGACATCATGCTTTTATGACATGTGGGAGCTAGACATAACAGGTAAGACATCATGCTTTTATGACATGTGGGAGCTAGACATAACAGGTAAGACATCATGCTTTTATGACATGTGGGAGCTAGACATAACTAGTATGACATCATGCTTTTATGACATGTGGGAGCTAGACATAACTAGTATGACATCATGCTTTTATGACATGTGGGAGCTAGACATAACAGGTAAGACATCATGCTTTTATGACATGTAGGAGCTAGACATAACAGGTAAGACATCATGCTTTTATGACATGTGGGAGCTAGACATAACTAGTATGACATCATGCTTTTATGACATGTGGGAGCTAGACATAACAGGTAAGACATCATGCTTTTATGACATGTAGGAGCTAGACATAACAGGTAAGACATCATGCTTTTATGACATGTGGGAGCTAGACATAACTAGTATGACATCATGCTTTTATGACATGTGGGAGCTAGACATAACAGGTAAGACATCATGCTTTTATGACATGTAGGAGCTAGACATAACAGGTAAGACATCATGCTTTTATGACATGTGGGAGCTAGACATAACTAGTATGACATCATGCTTTTATGACATGTGGGAGCTAGACATAACTAGTATGACATCATGCTTTTATGACATGTGGGAGCTAGACATAACTAGTATGACATGCTTCTATATGTGTTTTAGGGCGCCCATGGATTTGGGATTTTTATCAAACTGAGATATGAAATAATTGAAAAACTCACATGCTGAAGCAATTATTTTATAGCAATTTAAGTTAATAGCCAGATCTGTTCCTGTATTATTAATCTGAAGCATTAAATTTAGCAATAATTAACAAAATTTATCAACATTAGCAAAATTTTGTATTATGCGACATATCTCATATGCAAATCAGCCGAATGTAGGCCTAATGTATTTGTTTTAATTTCTGTCAATTTGTACATAGATCCTCCTGGGGCAGGTCATCACCATACATTGGTTCCATACGCAGGCAGTTTACAACAATCTCAGCAGTTAACATTACAGGCTAATGCGCAGAGTTTGAATGTCAGTCGTCACGACATGCCAATGTTTATGGCTCCAGTAATACAACCAACTTTCCATATCCATCAGGCACAGCCATCGATAGGTAATGGTAATGACAATTTGTTCTATGAATACTCCATTCTCTACTGTAACCTTGTTCATTTATTGACTGTAAAACACACTGAATCCTAATCTGACCACCAGAACAAAGAGTATCTCAAATGCAACGATTTAATGGCAGTTCATGTATACCTCAAAAGCATACAGATGATGACAGGTTAATATAGATCTTACATTGTGTACAGTTACATATACATCACATGAAATCTGTCTGCCTGAGATGATTTTGTTTTTAAGAATATTCAAATGTTATTTCCTATTATGAACAGCCGAATTTTGATAACGAACTTTATCAAACATCAATTTTAGAATGAATAGAAAGTTTGCTTTAAAAACAAGTGTAGATGTTTAAAAGCCTTTCTGATAACATGAAAACGCATTGTGGAATACCAAAACACGTTTGTGTGTGTATGAATTAAGACACAAAGACACATAACACGTTTGTTCCGGACTGTAATGTCCGCCAAGACATAATGTCCGCCAAGACCATAATGTCCGCCAAGACCATAATGTCTGCTAACACCATAATGTCTGCTAACCAATTTGGGCCCATTATGTCTGGCCCATTATGTCCAGCCCATTATGTCCGCAGGCCCATTATGTCTGGACCAATATATCTGCAGGCCTATTATGTCCGCTAAAACTTAATGAATACAAACACGTTTATTTTCAAACTTTATAAATGCACACAAAGTCACATAATAAAAGTATAATTTTTAAAGAGGTGCTCTAAGGTTAAATTCTGTTTTGTGCTGCACTCATTTTCCAATAGATAGAGTCCTTATGAAACTGGAAAAAAATATTACGAAGTCTCTTACCTCAACCTTCCATTGCAAAATTTGTTAACATTCAAAAACATCCAATAACAGAACATTTCATATATATGGGTCTGTACTAGGCCTGGGCGAATAGTAAAATTTACTATTCGATTAATCGCGCGCAACTTTTTGCGAATAATCGACTATTCGCGAATAATCGACTATTCGCGAATAGTTGGCCATTTTTTCCCCGTGGTTTATAAAAGTACTAAAACATTAAAAACAATTGCTTTGATAGTAATTTCTGGCCTATTTGTAACATTCAGACAATAAACAAACACATACATTAAGCTCTTTCATGCCTGTTGTTGTTTTTTCTTTATTTCTTGCAAAATTGTACTCGAAATAATACATTTTCGTAAGTGAAAATCCAATCGCCGTCGAGTTATTACTCTGGCAGTGTGGGAAACTTCCAGCACAAATTAGCATTAACAGTGCACATTGAGCACATGCTAAATCACGCGCAGTTACGTTCATCCCATGTCAACAGAGGGAAGTCCACCTAAACCCCATAAAATGAACGCATTGAATAGATCTTGTTTATATTTAAGTGCATAAGAAATACCAATAAGTTGACGGTCACCCCTGTTATTTCAAATCGATTAGCCTAGTCCTACATGTATACACAAAATAACCATGCAAGCAGTACGTGTTTATGCTCATGCAGGCCACTTTTAGACGTGTTCGTTGTTTACATCCAAAGCTACGTGTAGCTTGAGTGTGCCCGCACTATGCTTAAACCTTTGGTTCAGGCACGCACGGTGAGTGTACCCTGAACTGATTTTGTCACGACGTCCTATGCATTTTGTGATTGACTTGTGCTCACCGCAAATTACGTTATCATTATTGGACAAACTTTTCTTGGGAACCAAATGGGGCGTGGCAAACAATTACGTCATGCAATAAGTGGATCGATTGGGATTTATCATACTCATCAGGCCCCAACCC
>CM055823.1:385749-408011 GCA_029582265.1 Zoroaster sp. YZ-2022
GTTTTTTGGTCACATGATCAAGTTTTAGAATTAGCTAAAATATTCTTATATCCTGAATAATATTGATTCTTTTTTAGAGTAACATTTTTGCCGGTTGCAATTGGTGTTCTGTAAATTTCTATGGTATTTCTGAAATTTGTGTAACTTATAATTTTCCCATAATACATTGCTTATTGAAAATGGCCTACTTTTCCGACAATGTGAAAACTGAGTGCTGTTGGTGATTTTCCATGATATGTCCTTTAATTTCTGTGATCATCCCAAGATTTAAACTCACCCTCTACAGGCCCACAGTGTGACTCTCTTTTTAGTAATGGTTATAATTTTGGTCTTGCATTCATATATGATTATTGTGAAAATAAGAGGGTTTTAGAGCGAATTTTAAGTGTCATTTATACATACTGCATATCACACTGCACGTAAATGTATGTGTTTATTGCTCTGAGTTAAATAACTTTTCATTGTGAAATTATCAGTTTTCCCATATTGTTTGAGATCTATACTCCATTACTGTTGTTGGTATTTTTCCTGTTTGATAGATCTTACGATGTCTATATAGAGATTTCATGAAGTCAAGATTTATGGTCAAGATGTGCATCTTGAAACAAGAATAAAGACTCAAAGTCAAGGCATCTGTAAGAACGTGGCGCCAAATCGTTTAATTGAGTATTGGTAGTCGGGTGCAGCTACAAATAGTCCGGCTCTGGTATCCAAGTTGTCACAGCTAGGATTTGGAGTTTGTGGAACTGTGCGATACACCACACGAGGCATTCCAGATTTTGCAAACCCCCAAAAACACCAGTTATGACAAGAGATGCTGATCCCAGTTTTATCAAAAAGCAGGCCAACTATGCGTCGTATGGCGGGATACGAAGCGTGTCACTCTCCTGACAAACTATGGTGATTGCAGTGTCACCACAAAACAGATTCACCAGCAGGAAGAGTTCGACTGGATATCGTGAGCAAAAAAACCATCCATAGTCAATGATTATAATAAATACATGGGAGGGTGTGAGTCTAGCAGGCCAATTATGCAAATATTATGCACGCACACAATCACCGGAACACTAAAATGGTGGAAAAGAGTTATTCGTCCACCATGTACTAGACATTTTGTTTATTGAATGCTACTATCGTCTACAATAGCATCCCTACAAACGGTCGCTTGTCAGGTTTGGGAATTCGGGTGAAGAAGGTGATAGGGTCTCCCTTTCCACCTGGAAGTATGCTAACCAACTGTATGCCAAATCAACTCGCGCAGGTTCCAGGCCTTCAGAGTCAACATCCACACACTTTCCTGGACGGCAGTCGCAAGAAACGGAACTGTGTTGTATGCAGTACAGTTTAAGAGAAGACAAACTCGTATGATATGTAAACATTGTCATAAGCCAATGTGTGTAGTGCCATGCTTCGAGAAATTTCACAGCCAATAGGATTCAAGTTCATTCCCCTTACCCAATCTCTGCCCCCCTCTCCCCTCTTCAATGTTGGAACGCACCGCCAACCCAACTCAACATTGTGAAAGAGGGGGAGGAAGGGGGAGGAAAGTACATTGCACTACTAACTCCATCCAACTTGAAGTGATTTGACAGCCTCTATATATGTGCACATATGCCAATTACTGATTTCATATATTAGCCATGATAATTGTACTATTTATCTGTTATTGTACACTTCCTTTTTAATGGACATTGAAAGAGCATGTCACATGAGAGTGTGCACAGGGCAATCAGTTCCAGGCAATCTGCAAGACAATAAAAATACTAACATTTATATATTCGCTTCTTTTTCATTGTAATGTTTTTTACACTGTCAGAAAATGTGCATCCCAGGCATTTTGTTAGCCTGCAGTACCATTAGATTGCCTTATCTAAGTTGCTTGTAAAAAGTACTCTTCTGTGACCCTGCCCATACAGTATTTCATATCACCTGAAAGACTAATAACTGCACTTTCAATCCATTGTCATGCGGGGAGCGCTAAACACACAAACTTAGTAAAAATACCTCTGGTAAACAAGAGAGTCATTTCACTGACAACAGTGTAGTAACCAATGCATTAGTGACAAATATCTGTTGGTATTGAAAGAGGGTTATAATGAGCCCCAAAATTCCGTTTTGTAAATGCTTTCCATGTCAACCTACTGTCATAAATCGAGGGGTCTATTGTTGAGCAATGAGGCCCTGTTCAAAAATAAATTTCATGCAATATAAGCAAGTAAATGTGTGTATTTCTCCTTTTTGAGGGGAGGGGGGTGCTTTAACTGAATACTGCATTGTGGTTTCTGGACACACTAGGGAGTGACTAATAAATTACAGATTTACAATAAATATCAAATTCGATGCATACTCATTGCAATTTATTAATTACAAATTGAAATGCTTACTCAGTGTGAATTGTTTATATGCCTAATGATGTGTGAAACCTTTGAAGTTTCCGTGCTGGAGATACTCACGTTGTAGCTATAAAATGACAAAAGAAATCACTTTTAAACCGGAAATGTTCCCCAAAAATTTTTTAGGTTCCATTCTTTTATGATTCACTTAGAAAAACATTTAGGTTTTACAATTTTTATTCTAAAGCGTGAGCACTTTCTACGGATATGAAACTTTCACTGTTAGGTTGGATTAGTTTATGTATATACAGAACATTAAGTAGATGGTATCAACCCAAAAAACAAACATATATATACCCCTTTAAGTATACAATATTAAGCAATGCAACCATTACAAGATGTACTGTCCGTGCTCTTTCAACAAATTATTGTGTTTGCTCAACATTTTCAAATGGAATAAATAGTGTGTTAACAAAAGGTTTTGGTCTATTTTAGATGTCTACAACTTGCAAAACCAAATTAATGTTGGTTTGCATTCGCGGCGCGCCCACCTAACGCTGCTTGCCACGAACTATTCAGCGTTCGCAAATAAATTTTTGTACTGCTAGAAAAATAGCTAATGGAAACAAAAAGGTTTTTCACGGTGAAACTCGAAAAGAGCTCAGAACAGTACTGTACATCTTTAAATGAAACTGAACCAACGAGGTGTCCATGCAGTGCATTTCTTTAAAAACAATTAAAACTTTTACTTTTGTTCAATGAAGGAACTGACATTAACAATAATGAAATGAAAATAATGCAATGTGGTTTTCTGGCCAGTGGGAGTGACTGTAATAAAACATTAGAATTACAATAAATATCAAATATGATGCATACCATTTCAATGTATTTCTGCCATCTTTTTAAAGACCGTATACAACATTGGTAAATACTCGAGTACAACATTTTTAAATTACAATGTGAAATCTTACTCAGTGTGAAGTTTATAAATGGTATCAATTAACCTTCGTTGAAATTTCCGTGTTGGAGATGCTCACGTTGTAGTGAAAATGCCAAAAAAAGAAATCACTTTAAACCAGAAATTTGCACCTAAAAACTTTTCAGGTACCATTCTTTTATGATTTAACTGAAAAAACATGTAAGGTTTTCATCCTTTTTTCTAAAGTGTGAGCTTTTGTTCAATAAAAACTTTTCAGGTACCATTCTTTTATGAATTAACTGAAAAACATGTAAGGTTTTCATCCTTTTTCTAAAGTGTGAGCATCCAAGAAAATAAAATTTCTGACAGGTTAGTTTTTATGTATATACAGAACATGTAAGTGGATGTATCAACAAAAAACAATCATGTCTACCTTTAAGTTTACAATATTATTCAATGCAACCTTTAAAGATGTACTGTCGGTGCTCTTCAAATAAATTAAAAATGTCATAACAAATTTCCACATGGAATGTGTTGTTTTCTAAAAGTGTTTGTTTTCGATATTAGATGTCTACAACTTAAAAAACAATTTAATGTTGGTTGCATTTGCGCCATGACTCTAACATGCCAAATTATTGGCGTTCGCAAATAACACTATTTCATAGATGAATTATTTGAAGTGGCTAACTTTTGTACTGCTCGAAAAATAGCAAATGGAAACAAAAATGTTTTTCACGGTGAAACTCGAAAACACGGACAGTACATCTTTAAATAAAACTGAACCAACGAGTGTCCATGCATTTCATTTAAAAAAAAAAATGTTCCTTCTGTTCAATGAAGGAACTGATATTAAAAATAAATGAAAATAATGCATTTAGTTTTATGGCCAGTGGGAATGACTAATAACATATAGAATTACAATAAATATCAAATATGATGCATACCATTTCAATGTATTTCGGCCATCTTTTAAAGCCCTATACAACATTGGTAATTACTCGATTACAAAATGTATTAATTACAATGTGAAATCTTACTCAGTGTGAAGTTTATAATGGTATCAATTAACCTTCGTTGAAGTTTCCGTGTTGGAGATGCTCACGTTGTGGTGAAAATGCCCAAAAAAGACATCACTTTAAACCAGAAATTTGCACATAATAACTTCTCAGGTACCATTCTTTTATGATTTAACTGAAAAAACATGTAAGGTTTTCATCCTTTTTTCTAAAGTGTGAGCACCTACGGATAAGAAAGTTTCACAAGGTTAGTTTTTTATGTATATACAGAACATTAAGTGGATGTATCAACCAAAAACAATCATGTATACCCCTTTAAGTTTACAATATTATTCAATGCAACCTTTAAAGATGTACTGTCGGTGCTCTTCAAATAAAAAAAAAATGTCATAACAAATTTTCAAATGGAATGTGTTGTTTTAACAAAAGTGTTTCTTTTTTCGATATTAGATGTCTACAACTTTAACAAACAATTTAATGTTCGTTGCATTTGCGCCGCGGCTCTAACGCGCACGAATTATTGGCGTTCGCACCAATAAATCTATTTCATAGATGATTTTTGAAGTGGGTAACTTTTGTACTGCTGAAAAATAGCAAATGGAAACAAATATGTTTGTCACGGTGAAACTCGAAGAGCACGGACAGTACATCTTTAAATAAAACTGAACCAACGAGTGTCCATGCATTTCATTTCTTACAATAAAATAGAAATGTTCCTTTTATTCAATGAAGGAACTGACATTAAAAAATAATTGAAAATAATGCAATGTGGTTTTCTGGCCAGTGGGAGTGACTAATAAAATATGAATTACAAAAATATCAAAATGATGCATACCATTTCAACGTATGTTCTGCAATCTTTTTAAAGACCGTATACAACATTGGTAAATACTCGAGTACAACATTTTTCATTACAATGTGAAATCTTACTCAGTGTGAAGTTTATAATGGTATCAATTAACCTTCGTTGAAGTTTCCGTGTTGGAGATGCTCACGTTGTAGTGAAAATGCCAAAAAGAAATCACTTTAAACCAGAAATTTGCACCTAAAGACTTTTCAGGTACCATTCTTTTATGATTTAACTGAAAAAGCATGTAAGGTTTTCATCCTTTTTTCTAAAGTGTTAGCATCCAAGGAAAATAAAAATTTCACAAAGGTTAGTTTTATGTATATACAGAACATGTAAGTGGATGTATCAACAAAAACAATCATGTCTACCCTTTAAGTTTACAATATTATTCAATGCAACCTTTAAAGATGTACTGTCGGTGCTCTTCAAATAAAATAAAAATGTCATAACAAATTTTCAAATGGAATGTGTTGTTTTAACAAAGTGTATCTTTCGATATTAGATGTCTACAACTTTAACAAACAATTTAATGTTCGTTGCATTTTGCGCCGCGGCTCTAACGCGCACGAATTATTGGCGTTCGCAAAATAAATCTATTTCATAGATGATTTTTTGAAGTGGGTAACTTTTGTACTGCTAGAAAATAGCAAATGGAAACAAATATGTTTGTCACGGTGAAACTCGAAGAGCACGGACAGTACATCTTTAAATAAAACTGAACCAACAGTGTCCATGCATTTCATTTCTTACAATAAAAATGAAATGTTCCTTTTGTTCAATGAAGGAACTGACATTAAAAATAATTGAAAATAATGCAATGTGGTTTTCTGGCCAGTGGGAGTGACTAATAAAATATAGAATTACAAAAATATCAAAAATGATGCATACCATTTCAAGGTATTTCTGCAATCTTTTAAAGACCGTATACAACATTGGTAAATACTCGAGTACAACATTTTTTCATTACAATGTGAAATCTTACTCAGTGTGAAGTTTATAATGGTATCAATTAACCTTCGTTGAAGTTTCCGTGTTGGAGATGCTCACGTTGTAGTGAAAATGCCAAAAAAAGAAATCACTTTAAACCAGAAATTTTCACCTAAATACTTTTCAGGTACCATTCTTTTATGATTTAACTGAAAAAGCATGTGGTTTTCATCCTTTTTCTAAAGTGTTAGCTTTTGTTCAATACAAACTTTTCAGGTAACATTCTTTTATGAATTAACTGAAAAACATGTAAGGTTTTATCCTTTTTTCTAAAGTGTGAGCTTTTGTTCAATAAAACTTTTCAGGTAACATTCTTTTATGAATTAACTGAAAAAAACATGTAAGGTTTTCATCCTTTTTCTAAAGTGTTAGCATCCAAGGAAAATAAAATTTCACAAGGTTAGTTTTTATGTATATACAGAACATGTAAGTGGATGTATCAACAAAAACAATCATGTCTACCCTTTAAGTTTACAATATTATTCAATGCAACCTTTAAAGATGTACTGTCGGTGCTCTTCAAATAAATTAAAATTGTCATAACAAATTTTCACATGGAATGTGTTGTTTTCAAAAAGTGTTTTCTTTTCGATATTAGATGTCAACAACTTAAAAAACATTTTAATGTTGGTTGCATTTGCGCCGCAACTCTAACGCACTATTATTGGCGTTCGCAAATAAATCTATTTCATAGATGAATTATTTGAAGTTGGTAACTTTTTGTACTGCTAGAAAAATAGCAAATGGAAACAAAAATGTTTTCACGGTGAAACTCGAAGAGCACGGACAGTACATCTTTAAATAAAACTGAACCAACGAGTGTCCATGCATTTCATTTCTAAAAAAAAATGTTCCTTCTGTTCAATGAAGGAACTGATATTAAAAATAAATGAAAATAATGCATTTTAGTTTTATGGCCAGTGGGAATGACTAATAACATGTAGAATTACAATAAATATCAAATATGATGCATACCATTTCAATGTATTTCGGCCATCTTTTTAAAGCCCTATACAACATTGGTAATTACTCGATTACAAAATGTATTAATTACAATGTGAAATCTTACTCAGTGTGAAGTTTATAATGGTATCAATTAACCTTCGTTGAAGTTTCCGTGTTGGAGATGCTCACGTTGTGGTGAAAATGCCAAAAATAAATCACTTTAAACAAGAAATTTGCACATAATAACTTCTCAGGTAACATTCTGTTATGATTTAACTGAAAAAAACATGTAAGGTTTTCATCCTTTTTTCTAAAGTGTGAACATCCAAGGAAAAGAAAATTTCCCAAAGGTTAGTTTTTATGTATATACAGAACATTTAAGTGGATGTATCAACCAAAAAACAATCATGTCTACCCCTTTAAGTTTACAATATAATTCAATGCAACCGTTAAAGATGTACTGTCGGTGCTCTTCAAATAAATTGAAATTGTCATAACAAATGTTCTAATGGAATGTGTTGTTTTAGCAAAAGTGTTTGTTTTTTCGATTTTATACGTCTACTACTTGCAAAACCCTAATTAATGTTGGTTGCATTAGCGCCGCGCCTCTAACGCACGAATTATTGGCGTTCGCAAATAAATCTATACATAGATGAATTATTTGAAGTGGGTAACTTTTGTACTGCTAGAAAAATAGCAAATGGAAACAAAAAAAAATGTTTTTCACGGTCAAACTCTAAAGAGCACTGGACAGTACATCTTTAAATGAAACTGAACCAGTAATGCTGGATTGGCTACCTTCATTAAAGATGGTTTTCGATAAATCAATTTAAAAATTCTTTAAATTACTGCCAAAACAAGTAGTCATAAACCAGAAACACCGGGTTATAATCCCTACTCTTAACGATAAGTGTCAATGGTGGTCTTTTACGTGCAATACAAAGTGTAGTACACACGGGACCACAGAGCTTAATGTCCCATCCGAGGACAACGCAATCAGGGTAAAGTGCCTTGCTTAGGGACACAAGTCGTGCAACTGGGAAAATGACGTCCACAATCACAACCACCCCTCCTCTAATTAACCACCCCTCCTATAATTACCCTCCCTACATGTATACTGCTTTAACAAAAATACTATTCGTAAAAATACATACGGTATGTATTTTTTACAAAATATAAAGTTGCTTTTGGGTAGTGTATATGTGACCACTTCTAGTAACAAGTTACATAAGTCGCTCAGAGCATAAAAAGTTACTTGGCCATTCACAATTGATAAGGTGCTTTTTTTAATGAAATATTTGTTGGGTTTTAATGTTTTGGTACCTACACGTACAACCATGTGCATGTTCAAATTTGACACACAGTTACTGAAATCTTGGGTTAAAAGCATTGTTAATTGACAAAAAGTTACAGTTTGGTATGCATTTTTGTATTCTCTCCTATGTTATGCAACTATTTCAAACACGATTTTCTCCTGAAATAAATATCATTTATAATGTACTGTGGTTTCTCATGTCCCCCTGAATGAGTATGCCTGTTGTGCAATATTTTTATGTGTCTTGTATGTACCTGAATGATTTCTTTTTTACATAAATTTTTCATTGGATTAATAATGTTCATAAATTTAACCATGTATTCTTTCTATTTTAAATGTAAACTGTTGTGTAATTAATAATAATAATAATAATGTGTGGATTTATATAGCGCACGTATCCACCAACTAAGTGGTGCTCAAGGCGCATTATATTATTATCCCTGCTCATAAGGCTCATAAATCATTCCTGAAACCATCTGAGCTCCCTGGGGAGTATACAGCTCAATTGCTGCCATTTCTAGCGCATATAGAGCAAACCAAATTTGCCTTCACAGGTACCCATTTAACCCCTGGGTGGAGAGAAGCAATTATGATTAAGTGTCTTGCTCAAGGACACAAGTGTCACGGCCGTGATTCGAACCCACATTATGTTGCCTAACACCAGAACTTGAATCCGGTAAGCTAGACCGCTCGGCCACGACACCCCAATTGAGCCGATAGGCTGATGGTTACATAAAAGAAAACAGCCTTTCAAATGTAGCTTCATTGAAAGATGATGCTGAAAAGTGCAAAAAAATTTTTGGATTTATTCACCTTTATTCATCGGAATCAACATTTCCGTTAATTAAATCTGAAACAATATAAAAGATAAGATGAGTACAAGACAAAAGAAAAGATAAAGAAATTCAAATATTTTCACCTTCTCAACATGGGACGGCCTGTTGTGCATTAATGCATAAGCGCAACTTATATCACCTTTTCTCAGCGCGCGCTGCATGAATTTTTTCTTTTATTTGTCTTGTACTGCATCTTATCTTTATATTGTTTCAGATTTCATTAACAGAAATGTTGATTTCGGTGAATAAAGTGGAAAAATTGTGATAATTTTGTGAGCTTTTCAGCATCATCTTTCAATGAAGCAAAACATTTCAAAGGCTGTTTTTCTCTGTTATGTGAAATCATCATGAAATTATCAATATGTAAATGCGTCATTATCTCTCCATAACGGTAAGGGATACAGAGCTCTACAATAGCAAATTAAAGCTTATGTTGTGTGCTTTCGAGCCATATATAAAACTAAATTTTTTGATGTTTGTGACATATCACCTATTCTCAGAGCGGGTCACATAATTAAAAAAGTTTATGTAAATCTACACTACTCAAGAAGGCAACTCCTTACTGGTCTCGCTATGGGCAGGGTCGACCAAATCCTGTGAGCAAAGCAACATTTACTCTACTACCCAGGATGTTTTAAAGACCTATTACAGATTTATTGGGTTTACATTGTCTAGCACAAGATGAGAAAAACAATATCCAAATGACGCTACATTAACTTTAAGACACGCTGGTATTTGGTATGAAAAAGAAAAACATTTCCAACGAACACTCATCATTTTCCGTTTCGCGTTCATCTACACTCCACCGCTAATGTACACTAAAAGGTTGCTTGCCTGTAGAAAATATGGGTGTGCTTTTCTCAAAGATGATGTCACATGCGTGAGTGGGACTTGGGTGCAGGTAAATGTACTGTTTGGCCTTCAAGTAACAATAAGAGGTCATGCCAAGGGAGCAGTTTGGGATTCCAACGGAAATCATTCAAAAAAGATAACTTCAGCTAACTCAGCTCCCTACCCATGCAAAAGTACCTGTTGCAGGATTAGTAAATGTCTCATATATTTCACGCAGGATTGAACATGAATGTCTTGCCACAATTGGCAGGGCCTGTAATCATCAAGTTTCGATATTTTCCCCTTCCATGTAACAATAACACATAGATACTTTCGGCAAAAGCATTTATGTGTAGACCATTCTTGACAAAATTTCACTAGCACACTGAAACCACTTGCCTTCACATACACAACCGTCTTTGCCAGCTTCACGTAGCATGTCTAGTCTGCTCAGGTTAGATCTCCTCACCATTTCTTCACACACTCTGCTGTTTCCCAGCCAACCTACAAAAGGATGTAATTAGAGAACTTCATTAAGCGAGTAAATTAACACAATCTCAGAGATGAGGATTTACAACTGTGTGGGGTGAAATTAACCGTCAATAAACGGAGCAAGCGATGGGGTCAAATGGGAAATGGTTAAAAGTTGCTGAATGTAAACTATATTGAATGGTTTAGTAATTAGACCAGCTTTATTAACTACAATTTGTTCAAAATGTAATATCAGTCATGACATGGGGGGGGGGGGGGGTGATGGGAAATGGGGGGGGGGACAATGGGGGATTGTTAAAAGTTGCTGATAGTAAACTATATTGAATGGTTCAGTACTAATATGATCACCTTTATCGCCTCTTCGACGGCTCGCTTGCCCCAGTTGACAATAAAGCGGAAGATCACTCTTCCTTCTCGTCTCTGCTGCTCTGCATACACCAGCAATTGCAGGCGAGTGTGAAAGCCCTTTCGACGACCATTTGTGATACATCATATGCAGTAAGTCTGGGTGCTCGCTTCCGTCCTCGAGCTGTGTTCTCCGATGGCTCGCCTTCATTAACAGCCCTGAATTTACCCATGTGTGGGTGGCCTGGACAACAGCCTTAGATGCATCATTAGTGAGGGTGCCAACGAAGTGGTTAAATCTGGATGGACCTGGGACTGTATGTACGCTTGATCAGTTTTAGTGACATATTTCCATGCACTGTAATAGTTGTGGTGAATTGATGAAAAATTTACGGCCAGACCGTCGTGCTGAGCTAAATGATTACGAACTTTTAACCACCGCTGGGTTCTGTCAAGTTTCAACGACATGTGATAATGCAGCCCGCCATCGGCGTGAAATTCTTGAGAACACGCCCATTGAAGTACCCGTGCGGTGCCGCATGTTTCAAATGCAGTCACAACTTTATCTGCCAAACCTTGACACGATACACGTCGGTAGAAGCACGGCTGTACGTGATCAGGTACACTTGACGAACTTGACGTGCATTTAAATCGTATGACATGATGTTACTACGAGTTACGACCAGCCTTGTGTTGTGGGAATGGCAGCGTATAAGGGACACACCCAGTAATGACACCTACAGTGACCTGGTTATATAGGCAGCGGTTACGTCATGCAAAATCCCCGGAAATTTGAACCATGATTTATAGGCTGGTCCCGGTAAAGTGCGCATAGCTTTACCATATACTTACACCAATCCCCTCCCTTGGCCATTATAACATAACGCACACGCTTGACCATTTGTAAATCGTAGGTTAAGTAAAGATTGAATGTCTTCTCTCTCTTTACTTTAACTTCCAATGGTCAACCGATGACCTTTACCGTCTGTTTTCGCGTAACCCTGGGTTACATCCAATCGCCTTCAGAGGAATCATATCACCAGATGCTGAATGTTTGAAGCCCCATAACCCTTTCAATCCCATTGTGCCAAATTGGCTCAAAGTTACATTCAGTTGGATACCATGGAGTATTTTTGGCACACAAAAGTGCAGGTCCTTGGTCCCCGCAGTGCCAAATGGCACTATGGCCATCTTGGTGGTAATCACTGTCAACAGCGCCCTCTTTTGGCAGTGCGGTTACAAAAGGCACGCGCGCGTGGGTTTAAATAGTTACCACAACGCGTCCCTTCACGATCGAACATGGACGACGATGAGAGAACATATTTTGGAAGAAATCTTTGCTGATAGCGGGTCTGACATGTCCTCAGACGAATCTTCCCCACCTACGTCGGAAGACAGTGATGAGAGCATATCCCAACCTCATCATCTTCATCGAAAAGCAGAATTTCCGGTCTGGATGGCGTGCAGCAAGTGCCCCGGACTCTAAGCGTTAGCGACCGCCCGTGCAATTTACACATCTCACCGGTTGTACTCAAGATTACAGTATGTTGTCTCCCCTCCAAATCTTGCAACTGTACATTTGTCAAGCAGTTTGGGAATTGATGGTAGAAGAGACCAATCGTTGTGCAGCCCAAACTTTGTCTGCAGACACAGCCAATCCGCCTAGTGCTTGGACTCCGACAAATGTTCCTAAATGATGGCTTTCGTCGCATTACTTCTATCCATGGGCATCAACAAAAGACCCCGATACAGCATGCATTGGTCCACGTCCGAAGTCCTGCGAAGTCCCCTGTATTCGTCGACCATGGCTCGTAATAGATTCACGGCAATCCTTCGATTTTTGCACCTCGCCAACAACCAAGCTGAAGACAAATCCCCTGACAAACTTTTCAAAGTTCGCCCTCTACTGGACATTGTACTGCCATCCTTTCTTCGGATCTATAAGCCTGGAAGAAACCTCTCACCGGACGAGACTATGGTAAAAATTCAATGGACGAATCGGCTTCAAACAGTACATGCCACGAAAGGCCGCTGCCAAATGGGGATTGAAATACTTTTCTTTGAACGAGTCGGAAACCGGGTACACTTGTGCATGGAGCTTGTTCACGGGTCTCAAACCCATGTCGCCACCAAGTAAAACCACCATTGCTTATGCTGCAACGCACCATCCACCCAATCTTCCGCACAAGGCAAAATAGTCTTGAGATCTACTGAAAGGACTAGAACATAAGGGACATTGCATCTATATGGATAATTGGTTCAGTAGTCCGGCTCTGGTGTCCAAGTTGTCACAGCTACGATTTTGGAGCTTGTGGAACTGTGCGATACACCACACGAGGCATTCCAGATTTTGCAAACCCCCAAAAAACACCACATGACAAGAGATGCTGATCCCCAGTTTATCAAAAAGCAGGCCAACTATGCGTCGTATGGCGGGATACGAAGCGTGTCACTCTCCTGACAAACTATGGTGATTGCAGTGTCACCACAAAACAGATTCGCAGCAGGAAGAGTTCGACTGGATATCGTGAGCAAAAAAAACATCCATAGTCAATGATTATAATAAATACATGGGAGGGTGTGATCTAGCAGGCCAATTATGCAAATATTATACGCACTTTAATCACCGAACACTAAAATGGTGGAAAAGATTATTCGTCACCATGCTAGACATTTGTTTATTGAATGCTACTATCGTCTACAATAGCATCCCTACAAACAGTCGCTTGTCAGGTTTGGAATTCCGGGTGAAGGTGATAGAGGTCTCCTTTCCACCTGGAAGTATAACCCAGCACAGCATGCAAATCAACTCGCGAGTTCCAGGCCTTCAAGTCAACATCCACACTTTCCTGGACGCAGTCGCAGAAACGGAACTGTGTTGTATGCAGTACAAAGTTTAAGAAGACAAACTCGTATGATATGTAAACATTGTCATAAGCAATGTGTGTAGTGCCATGCTTCGAGAAATTTCACAGCCAATGATTCAAGTTCATTCCCTTGCAATCTCTGCCCTCCCTCTCCACCCCCTCTTCAATGTTGGACGCACTCGTATGATATGTAAACACTGCAAACCCAACTCGCCCTCCATTAACAGCCCCTGAATTTACCCATGTGTGAGTGGCCTGGACAACAGCCTTAGATGCAACATTAGTGAGGGTGCAAACGATCAGTGGTTAAATCTGGATGGCCCTGGGACTGTATGTACGCTTGATCAGTTTTAGTGACATATTTCCATGCACTGTAATAGTTGTGGTGAGCTAAATAATTACAGAACCTTTAACCACCGCTGAGTTCTGTCAAGTTTCAACGACATGTGATGATGCAGCCCGCAATCGGTGTGAAATTCTTGAGAACACGCCCATTGAAGTACATGTACCCGTGCGATGCCACATGTTTCAAACGCAGTAACAACTTTATCGGCCAGACCTTTACGATAAACGTCGGGAGAAGCACAGCTGTACACAGTTTAAGAAGACAAACTCGTATGATATGTAAACATTGTAAAAAGCCAATGTGTGTAGTGCCATATGCTTCGAGAAATTTCACAGCCAATGATTCAAGTTCATTCCCCTTGCAATCTCTGCCCCCCCCCTCCCCCCCTCTTCAATGTTGGACGCACCGCCAACCCAACTCAACATTGAAGAGGGGAGGAAGAGATGCATTGCATGTAACTCCATCCAACTTGAAGTGATTTGACAGCTCTTATATGTGCACATATTAATTACTGATTTCATATATTGGCCATGATAATTGTACTATTTATCTGTTATTGTACACTTTTAATGGACATTGAAAGAGGCAGTGTCACATGAGTCAATGCACAGGCAATCAGTTCCAGGCAATCTGCAAGACAATAAAATACTAACATTTATATATTCGCTTCTTTTTCATTGTAATGTTTTTACACTGTCAGAAAAATGTGCATCACGAGCATTTTGTTAGCCTGCAGTACCATTAGTTGCCTCTAAGTTGCTTGTAAAAGTACTCTTCTGTGACCCTGCCCATACAGTATTTCATATCACCTGAAAGACTAATAACTGCCTTTCAATCCATTGTCATGCGAGGGCGCTAAACACACAAACTTAGTAAAAATACCTCTGGTAAACAAGAGAGTCATTTCACTGACAACAGTGTGGTAACCAATGCATTAGTGACAAATATCTGTTGGTATTGAAAGGGTTAATCAAAAAGTTTGCTTGTAAATAATGCTATGTAAATGTTAAGATGTGACGGGCCATCAAGATTTTTGACATTTCCAAGCGTAAAAAGCGCACAATCTGGAGAAATGGGTTTCCTTGAAATAACCAGTGAACCTTTGTTATAACTACAGAAATAACTGGGAACACAACTTATTTTGGGGAATACAACGATTGATTTATTCTGATATAACTGACTGGATGGAAGCCATCTTTAGAACCATGACTGACGAGACACAAACAATTGAGGGCGCTATGATGAAATACTGAATCCTCAGGTTACTACAACTCCTCCCCTTTAAGATAACACAACAACACTTCCAAAGTTCCCAAAATACGGCTGCACTTTAACTTTGTAATGACAATAAACAAACATTCATTAATTTATTTAACTTCCCAATTAAATGTTTTTTGGATAAATTGAATGTGAACGGCCAACTTCAATATAACGAATAACAAGATCCTCTGACTGAATGTTCAATGGTTGAATTCTGTTCATTGTCCAATTGTTGAGTATTGGTACATCATACAAAGGAATTTAAGTGTATACATGTATTCTGCTTAAATACATGTCATTATAATTTTGAGTCGTAATCACAAAATGTTACTGATAGTCACTGGTCTGGGAAACCATAACGATCTGGTTTGTTATGGGTGCGCGTAGATCTGCGAAGTTCAGTTTCTGGTTTAGTGTCCTGTGGATGAGACTGCTCCGCTGGTTTGAAAAGTTGCTTATCCCTCACTGGTTGTTGAACAGGTTCCGATCCACTATCGACATGTACTGTAGGTTGTTCACCAACCATCTCCTCCCTATCTAGTGATGAGGTGGGGAAAACTGGATCGACGATGGGTTGCTGCGAGACATGACGGAAACGAATATGGTCAACATGACGTTTCCAAACGCGACCATCATCAAGCTGAACTGTATACACGCGATAGCCAGTGACAGCTACAATATGACCTGCGAGCCATTGCGGACCCTGCGCAAAATTTTGCACAGAGACAGGGTCATTGACATTGAACAAGCGAGGTTTGGCGTGTTGATCATGATTCTCCTTCTGGGCATACTGCCTGTTGTTAACGCGACGTTGGATATCTGGCCGGACTAAATCTAGTCTTGTGCGTGGTTGGCGATTCATCAACATTTGCGCTGGAGATAGCCCTGTCGTGGAATGTGGCGTGATGCGATATGTCATCAGGAAACGCGATAACTTTGTTTCCACAGTACCTCCATTCATTCGCTTCATTCCGGCTTTGAAAGACTGAACCGCTCTTTCAGCCAAACCATTTGATGACGGGTGGAATGGCGCTGATCGGACATGTTTGATGCCATTCAACCTCAAGAACTCTTCAAACTCTGCGCTGGTGAAATTGCTACCATTATCTGTGACAATTAGTTCTGGTAGCCCGTGAGTCGCGAAAGACTGACGAAGTTTCTCGATTGTAGCTTGCGATGTTGCACCATGCATAGCGTGGATATCCAACCATTTGCTATGCGCATCTACGATGATGAGAAACATTCTGCCCATAAATGGACCTGCGTAGTCTAAATGCAAACGTGACCATGGCCGACGGGGCCACTCCCAAGGGTGAAGTGGTGCGACTGGCGGTGATTTTCGCGAGTTGACACGAGGTACATTGTTTAACCTTGTCCTCAAGGTCCTTGTCCATACTAGGCCACCATACGTAGCTGCGACCTAGTGACTTCATTCGCGAAATCCCAGGGTGCGATTCGTGCAGTTCATTGATAATCTGCTGTCGGCCTTGTGGAGGGATAACTACTCGTGACCCCCACATGATACAGCCATCTTGTACGCTCAACTCGTTTTGACGACAAGTGTATGGCATGAACGCTTTATCCTCACAGTTCTGTGGCCAACCATTCATCAGGAAATCGCGCACTTGTGAAAGTACTGGATCTCGTCCTGTCCAGAGACGAACTTTGTCTGGACTGACAGGTGTTGATTCCAGGTGATCCATGACCATGACATAGTCAGCTGGAATTGGGGTATGGGCGAGCGCGTGGGGCAATGGCAGCCTGCTCAACGCATCCGCGTTGCCATTTAGGTGTCCAGGTTTGTAGACCAAACGATAGTCGTATGCAGCCAGCGTGAGGGCCCAACGCTGAATTCTGGATGACGCCATGGGGGGTATCGCTCGCTCCTCACTGAACAATCCGAGCAACGGTTTGTGGTCCGTTGAAACCTCAAATTTCCGACCATACACATACTGGTGAAACTTTTTTACTCCAAAGATCACCGCTAATCCTTCTTTGTCCAACTGCGAATAATTACGCTCTGGCGGAGACAGCGAACGTGATGCATACGCGACTGGGTGCTCAGAACCATCCGACATCCGGTGTGCCAGCACAGCGCCCACACCATATGGGCTGGCATCACATGACAACACTAACTCCTTCTCAGGGTCGTAGTGCACGAGTACTCTTGCTGACATTAACAATTCCTTGGATGTACGGAAGGATTTCTCATGCTCTGGTTTCCATGACCAGCACATGCTTTTCCTCAGCAGAGAATGCAGAGGGGCTAGTACCGATGACAAGTTCGGCAAAAACCTCCCGTAGTAATTAAGGAGGCCCAGATATGATTTCAACTCTGTGACATTACGAGGCACTGGTGCATCCTTCACTGTTTGCACTTTCGCCAATGTAGGGTGCAGTCCTGCAGCATTGATGCGATGACCGAGGTACACCACCTCCGGGGCGAAGAATTTACATTTTTCTCGCTTCAGGCGTAGTCCTGCGCTTTGAAGTCGGTGGAGAACTTTCTCGAGATTTGCGATGTGTTCTGCTTCAGTATGCCCCGTTACCAGCACATCATCGAGAAATGCGACAGCTTGTGGAATATCAGCCAACAAACTTTCAATTGTCCGTTGAAAAATCGCAGGTGCTGCCGATATACCAAAGGGCATCCGCGTATACTGGAATAGCCCCCTGTGTGTGTTGATTGTGACCAGTTCACGCGATCCCTCGTCTAGTACGAGTTGCAGGTAGGCATGGCTCAAATCAAGCTTACTGAATGTTTTGCCACCAGACATAGCAGCAAAGAGTTCTTCAACGCGAGGCAGTGGGTAAGTATCAACATTAGCGGATTGGTTAACTGTAGCCTTATAGTCACCGCAGATTCGAATTTTACCTGACTCTTTCATCACGGGTACAATGGGTGCTGCCCAACGTGAAAATGTTACTGGCTCAATGACCCCATCTTTCTGGAGTCTATCGAGTTCATCTTCAACTTGTTGCTTCATTGCAAAAGGCACTTGTCTGGCCTTGCAGAATCTGGGCTTGGCATCTGCCTTCATGTTAATGTGTACTGTCTGGCCTTTAAGTTTTCCCAATCCATCGCGGAACAACTCACTGTAGCGTTCCATGATATCGGAGGCAGACGATGCTTGTCTCACTTGTCTAATTGTGTGCCATGCTAGCTGTAGACTGCGTAGCCAATCGCGTCCAAGGAGGTTTGGTCCTTGGCCCGACACAATGAGAAGTGGGAGTTGAGCTGTTTGATTATTGTGCTTAACTGCGACTGTGCAACAACCAACAACTGGTATCTTCTGTCCAGTGTAGGTACGTAATACTACATCTATGTTTTTATGGAGTAGCGGTTTGCTCTCCGTAAATACCGAGTTGTAAGTGTCTTCACTAATAATCGATACCGACGCACCGGTGTCAACTTCCATTGAAACTGTTTTCTCATTAATCGTTACCTTCACAATCAATGGTGGTACCTTTGTTTGCGAGGAGGTCTTGTACATAGTATAGTTACTTGCTACTGGTGCACTCTCTTCACAGTCAACATCTCCCTCAATGTTGTACGTGTTGTGTTTGAACTTGTTCGGTGTTTGTGTGGGTTTACCACTCCGGCAAACCTTGGCGAGATGTCCTTGTTTACCACAAGTGTGACAGTTATACGAGCGAGCTCTGCAATTCTGAGCTGTGTGATCTGTTCGTCCACATCGATAGCATTTGTTTGTGCTTCCATGTGGCTGTGACGGTGCCTGTTGTTTTCCTTGGCGCTTGACTTTATGCCTTGTACCGGACAATTTGTTTGCTTGCAGCTGTGCAGGACTGACTGACACTGTTTCAGCGTTTTTCTGTATGTCCTTTGCATTCTTCTCTGCTAATTCCATTGCCCGCGCTATTTCCCAAGCCTTCTGGAACTGTAGCGAAGACTCGGATAACAGTCTCCGCTGAATACGATCATCATTGATTCCACACACTAACCGATCTCTCAACATGTCGTTTAGTGTTTCCCCATAATCACAATGTTGTGCGAGGTGTCGTAGTTCTGCAATAAATACTGCAACTGACTGTCCCTGTTGTCTAACATGGGAATTAAACTTGTACCTCTCCACAATAACCGATGGTTTGGGGTTGAAGTGATTCTTCGTAAGCGAAATCAGTTCATCAAAAGTCTTGTCACCAGGTTTATCTGGCAACACAAGGCTCGAAATCAGCTTATACGTATCTGCACCGCACACACTCAATAGTATAGCTCTCTGCTTACCATGTGCTGTCACGTCATTGGCCTCAAAAAACTGTTTTAGACGCTCCACGTACAGCGGCCACGTTTCCCTCTCGGCCGTATACTCGCCGATATTACCAAAGGTATTCATTTTACCTCGTCGCCAATTGTTATAACTACAGAAATAACTGGGAACACAACTTATATTGGGGAATACAACGATTGATTTATTCTGATATAACTGACTGGATGGAAGCCATCTTTAGAACAACCATGACTGACGAGACAAACAATTGTGGGCGCTATGATGAAATACTGAATCCTCAGGTTACTACAACCTTTGAAACGAAAACCACACTGCTGATAGGCTACTATGGTTAACAAATTTACGGTTTTTACTCCTTGAAAATGTAGCAATATTTGATGGTCCATAAATGTGTATTGTAAACTAAATTATAGTTCCAATGGCCAATGACGTGCAATAAACTGAGTGATAGGAACCCATCATAGATTCAATATTTTATTTCATTTTTGAGTGAATGTTTCAAATTAATCCAGTGTATCCTATAACCTTCTGACATTAAGAGTTTCTGAGACGCGTCCAGGACTATAAAATATACCAAACAGGACAATCTTATCGGAACAGTCCACTTTCAAGAAGCCGAAGCCTAACATTAACGTGGAGACATCACGTCAAGTTTGAAACGAGACACATCCCAGCGAGGGATCCCCAGGCCAAACCGCTATGTAATCAGTAGTGTTTTTGTTTGTTTGTTTGTTTGCTTGTTTGTTGGGGTTGTTGGGGTGTTTGTTTTTTGTTGGGGTGTTTATTTGTTTGTTAGTTGGGCTGTTTGTTTGTTGGGTTGTTGGGGTGTTTGTTTGTTTGTTTGTTTGTTGGGGGGTGTTTGTTTGTTTGTTTGTTCTAACCCTTGAATAAATATCGGGACAAGGGTTGGAAAACAAATCAGCAATCACAGAACAATTTCGGTCCTCATTATTTTAAATTTTTATATTAATTAGAAAGCCATTTCTGATCGTTTGGTGCAATAATTAAGTCGGTCCTCGAAATGAGGTATGTTCTTGTAAAGTTTGTTTTTGGTTTGTTTTAAGTCCTTAAACTACGGAATTCAACCGTAAAGTTGTTTTGAAATTACCGTTAAAAAACAGAATAGCGCCCTCTTGCATCCCATAGTACCCAGGGCTGACCTTGACGCTGAGATCATTGTCTGACACCCTACGTGAGATCAATATTATTGATCATTAGCCCATACAGGGGACCAGACTAATTTGTGCAGAGCCTTCAACCTTTGGCGCACATAGTTGGTTTACACTATTATATATAATTTTCTATTTAATTATTTATTGGCGTATTGATTAATTCATTTATTTAAAAATTATTTCAACAATTTTTTTTTCAGGCCTGTGATTTCGCAAGATTTTTACAAATCTCTCTGCCTCAAGGAAAGAAAGAAATAGACGAGAAATTAGATAGTTGGGAAGTAAGCAAACTTGTAGACAATGGGGGTGTTGATGTTAACATACTCAAGTGGATGAGCTAATCTGGATGAAGTATTCATGGTGGTGGAGAATATGAACTAGTACATAATGAATTCTATAAAACATTGTCGCTTGTTGTATCAGACGACGATTAATTCATTTCTTGAACTAATGGTGAATCGATATTGTGCCTGATGTAATTGGTGAAGACAAATCTTGCTGAACTTCTTTGGACTTGTTCTAGACGGTTAATTTCAGAAATGGTTCAAACATGAGGAAATACGTTTGATGCCCATTTAATTGTCAGATGTTAATGATATTTAAAATATCCATGTTATGTTTGTATTATTTTTGTCTGCATGTCCTCTGCGTATCTATAAAAAGAAAAGAGGAACAGGAGCAGACGCATCAGGGAAAATGGCACCGTCAACGTTTATACTTGAGCATTATAGCCAGCCAGTGTGTAGCACAAAAGTGAGCAAAGTATGCCTACTAAGTACTATTTCATAATGGTGAGATCTAACTGAATGAATCCACCCCCTCCCCCTGAAAAAGGAGTATCAGGATGAAAGGGCAAGATAAAAGTTTGAATAAATCTATACAATATTCCTATTCCAATCGTAAACAATAGAACGGCAACGGCAAACAGTGTGTATTATAACTACAGCAACAGGAAAATATATGCTACTACAAATTACAGGACAAACAAGCTGTGTGTGTATGTTCTATTACCATACAATTACAGAACAGACAAACTGTGTATGTTCATTACCTACAATGACAGAACAGACAAACTGTGTGTTACAGGACAGACAAACTGTATGTCTATTACCTACAATTACACAACAGACAAACTGTGTGTGTATATTATTACCAGAACAATGACAGAACAGACAAACTGTGTATGTCTATTATTACCACAATTACAGAACAGACAAACTGTGTGTATGTCTATTTACCTACAATGACAGAACAGACAAACTGTGTGTATGTCTATTACCTACAATTACAGGACAAACAAACTGTGTGTATGTCTATTACCCACAATTACAGGACAAACAAACTGTGTGTATGTCTATTACCTACAATTGCAGGACAAACAAACTGTGTGTATATGTCTATTACCTACAATGACAGAACAGACAAACTGTGTGTATATGTCTGTACCACAATTACAGGACAGACAAAATGTGTTTTTCATTACCAAACAAAAACAAAG
>CM055823.1:408511-543941 GCA_029582265.1 Zoroaster sp. YZ-2022
TTTTAAAAAATCTTCAATCGTTCATTTATGGGGTTTAGGTGGACTTCCCTCTGTTGACATGGGATGAACGTAACTGGCGCTGTGACGGGCATGTGCTCAACGTGCACTGTTAATGCTAATTTGTGCTGGAAGTTTCCCCACACTGCCAGAGTAATAACTCGACGTATTGATTTTTCACTTATGAAAATGTATTATTTCGAGTACAATTTTGCAAGAAATAAAGAAAAACAACAACAGGCATGAAAGAGCTTAATGTATGTGTTTGTTTTATTGTCTGAACGTTACGGGGCCAGGGCCAGAACATTACTATCAAAGCAATTGTTTTAATGTTTTAGTACTTTTATAAACCACGGGAAAAAATGGTTGACTATTCTCGCGAATAGTCGATTATTCGCGAATAGTCGCATTATTCGCAAAAGTTGCTGGCTGAGACACCGAATAGTAAATTTTACTATTCGCCCAGGCCGCGTACAGACCCATATATATGAAATGTTCTGTTATTGGACGTTTTTGAATGCTAAATAAATTTGCAATGGAAGGTTGAGGTAAGAGATTTCGTATTTTTTTTCCCAGTTTCATACACTCTATCTATTGGAAAATGAGTGCAGCACAAAACAGAATTTTAACCTTAGAGCACCTCTTTAAAAAATTATACTTTTATTATGTGACTTTGTGTGCATTTATAAAGTTTGAAAATAAACGTGTTTGTATTCATTAAGTTTTGTGCGGACATAATAGGCTTCCTGCAGATACATTGGTCCAGACATATCGCAATAGCGGACATAATGGGTTGGACATACGGGGTCAGACATAATGGGCCCAAATTGGTTAGCAGACATTATGGTGTTAGCAGACATTATGGTCTTGGCGGACATTATGGTCTTGGCGGACATTATGTCTTATGACATTACAGTCCGGAACAAACGTGTTATGTGTCTTTGCGTCTTAATTCAGTACACACACAAACGTGTTTTGGTATTCCACAATGCGCTTTATGTTATCAGAAAGGGTTTTCATCTATAATTTTGTTTTTAAAGCAACTTATTCATTGTAAAATTGATGTTTGATGTCTGTTATCAAATTCGGCTGTTCATAATAGGAAATAATACGATCATTCCAAAACAAATCATCTCAGGCAGACAGATTCATGATGTATATGTAACTGTACACAATGTAAGATCTATAATAACCTGTCATCATCTGTATGCTTTGAGGTATATGAACTGCTATTATTAAATCGGTTGTATTTGAGATACTTTTGTTCTGGTGGTCGATTAGATCTGCGTGTTTTACAGTCAATAAATGAACAAGCTGGTTAAAGAGAATGGAGTATCTATGAACAAATTTGGTCATTACCATTACTCATCGATGGCTGTGCCTGATGATATGGAAAGTTGGTTGTAATATTGGAGCCATAAACATTGGCATGTCGTGATCTACTGACATTCAAACTCATGCGCATTAGCCTGTACGTTAAACTGCTGAGATTGTTGTAAACTGCCTGGTGTATGGAACCCCAATGTATGGTGATGGCCTGCCCCAGGAGGATCTATGCACAAATTGACAGAAATTAAAACAAATACATTAGGGCCTAATATCCGGACAGTTGCATTATATGAGATGTAGCCGCTGATAATACAAAATTTTGCTAATGTTGATAAATTTTGTTAATATATTGCTAAATTTAATGTCAGATTAATAATACAGGAACAGATCTGGCTATTAACTTAAATTGCTATAAAATAATTTGCTTCAGCATGTGAGTTTTTTTTCAATTATTTCATATCTCAGTTTTGATAAAAATCCCAAAACCATGGGCGCGTCCTAAAACACATATAGAAGCATATCATACTAGTTATATCTAGCTCCACATGTCATAAAAAGAAGCATGATGTCATACTAGTTATGTCTAGTCTCCACATGTCATAAAGCATGATGTCATACTAGTTATGTTCAGCTCCTGCACATGTATCATAAAAAAGCATGATGTCATACTAGTTATGTCTTAGCTCCCACATGTCATAAAAGCATGATGTCTTGCCTGTTATGTCTAGCTCCCCATGTCATAAAAGCATGATGTCTTACCTGTTATGTCTAGCTCCCACATGTCATAAAAAGCATGATGTCATACTAGTTGTGTCTAGCTCCCACATGTCATAAAAGCATGATGTCTTACTCTGTTATGTCTAAGCCTCACCACATGTCATAAAAGCGCCTTGATGTCTTACCTGTTATGTCTAGCTCCCACATGTCCTTAAGCATGATGTCATACTAGTTATGTCTAGCTCCCACATGTCAGTAAAAGCATGATGTCTTACCTGTTATGTCTAGGCTCCTCACATGTCATAAAAAAGCTATGATGTCTTTACCTGTTATGTACTAGCTCCCATGTCATAAAAAGCATGATGTCATACTAGTTATGTCCTATTCCCACATACGTCACTTAAAAAGCATGATGTCATACTAGTTATGTCTAACTCCCACATGTCATAAAAGCATGATGTCTCTACCTGTATATGTTCAGCTCCCACATGTCATAAAAGCATGATGTCTTACCTGTTATGTTCTAAGTCTCACATGTCATAAAAGCATGATGTCATACTAGTTTAAGTGTCCCTAGCTCCCTTATGTCATAAAGCGATGATGTCTTACCTGTTATGTCTAGCTCCTGTTACATGTCATAAAAAGCATGATGTCTTACCTGTTATGTTCTAAGCTCCCACATGTCATAAAAAGATGATGTCTTACCTGTTATGTCTAGGCTCCACATGTCATAAAAACATGATGTCTTACCTGTTATGTCTAGCTCCCACATGTCATAAAAAGCATGATATCTTACACCTGTTATGTCTAAGCTCTCCATGTCATGCTGGCAAAAGCATGATGTCTTACCTGTTATGTTCATTCCCATATTGTCAGTCATTGCGACTCTGGGCGTCATCTTGATCATCTTTGTTTTTGTCTAGGGGCTCTGTGGCAGCGTCATCTCTTGATGGTTTCCACCATTGCTGTCATCATCTCGTCTGTCCTCTCTCTAGTCAGTTTAAAAAACATCATTTCCATTGTAATTCTGTAGTGCAAATTCCGCGAGTGTGATGTTCCTAAGGGTTTTCCGGATTAGGGGTCAATTGGTATCCTCATTGGGAGAATAGGGTTTCAACTCAGGATAACAGTATTCCCCAATCAGGATAATATAGTAGACATCAACCCTATGAGCCACACTTCTTTGTGGTATCCTCATTGGGAAAGGTTTCAATCGGGATAACAGTATCTCCCCAATCAGGATAGTATAGTGAACATCAACCCCTGTGAGCCACACTTCTTTGTGAGTATCCTCATTGGGAGAATAGGGTTCAATCAGATGAACAGCACTCTCCCAATCAGGATAGTATAGTAGACATTGACCCTGTAAGTGTTTATACTCTGAGAACAATTAGTTGTCAGCATGGGCGTTGATCGGTGGGGCACGCCCCAATTCCTCTCTTGATGAAGCGGCGGATCAGTATATCAAATGATTTTCCATAAAATATTACAAAATTATGCAATATAAAAAGACTACTGAGAAGTATAACTACAGAAGGACAAGTTATGCTACAGGAAACTCTCCTCATAAGTTGCTCAAAGATGTACCACTGTGCTGAGGAATTCATCAAAATAAAAATGTGTCCTATACGCAGCAACTCGCTCACACACAGAGGCAGATCTACAGTCTTTGACCGACTTATTTGGGACATCGTGAAACAAGAATCAACCACCCCTATTACCCCAACAGTGGGTGTCAATTGCTTCGGGATAAATGGACTTGCATCCTTCAACTTCCACTTTTTTGCAGGATTAGCCCATATAAAAAATGCTCCCTGAAAATAGCGAGATCCTAAATTCCCTAAGGCCAAAAAAAAACGTTTCCAGTTTCTGGTCATCAGGCGGCTGTCAAAATCCAAAGGAAATAGTGCTTTTTTGGGGGCATCTTTTTCTTTTTTCCAAAGGAAACACGTGATAAGGTATGCGTATACAAAGTATGGTGGATAAGAGAGGCATCACAAATCAGGCAACATACTTATGTGAACATCGTTGTTCACACGTAAGAAGAAGAAGAAGAAGAAGAAGAAGAAGAAGAAGAAGAAGAAGAAGAAGAAGAAGAAGAAGAAGAAGAAGAAGAAGAAGAAGAAGAAGAAGAAGAAGAAGAGAGAAGAAGAAGAAGAAGAAGAAGAAGAATAGAAGAAGAAGAAGAAGAAGAAGAAGAAGAAGAAGAAGAAGAAAGAAGAAGAAGAAGAAGAAGAAGAAGAAGAAGAAGAAGAAGAAGAAGAAGAAGAAGAAGAAGAAGAAGAAGAAGAAGAAGAAGAAGAAGAAGAAGAAGAAGAAAGAAAGAAGAAGAAGAAGAAGCGAAGAAGAAGAAGAAGAAGAAGAAGAAGAAGAAGAAGAAGAAGAAGAAGAGAAAGAAGAAGAAGAAAGAGAAGAAGAAGAAAGAAGAAGAAGAAGAAGAAGAAGAAGAAGAAGAAGAAGAAGAAGAAGAAGAAGAAGAAGAAGAAGAAGAAGAAGAAGAAGAAGAAGAGAGAAAGAAGAAGAAGAAGAAGAAGAAGAAGAAGAAGAAGAAGAAGAAGAAGAAGAAGAAGAAGAAGAAGAAGAAGAAGAAGAAGAAGAAGAAGAAGAAGAAGAAGATGATGATGATGATGGTAGTGATGATGATGTGGACTTATATACCGTGATATCCACCAACTGAGTGGTGCTCAAGGCGCATTATATTATTACCCCCTGCCTCATGAGGCTCATAGGCAATCATTCCTGAAACCATCTCAGCTCCCTGAGGAGTATACAGCTCAATTGCTGCCATTACAGCGCATATAGGGCTAATCAACCAACTCTACCCTCACAGGTACCCATTACTTAACCCCTGGGTGGAGAAAAGCAATTATGGTTAAGTGTCTTGCTCAAGGACACACTTGAGTCCGTAAGCTAGACCGCTCGACACGACACTCCATATATTCAGATTTTTCAATATATCTTCAGATTTCATCTTCACTATCACACAAATATTTAAAAGTATACTCTTTACCTGATGTTTGTCTGGCTGTTTAGGGCATAAGCATCAGGATCCTGTGACTGAGCTAGGTAGGAGAGATCGAGAATGATGGATCTGCAAACATTTCTGGATGATTTAAAAGAATAACGTGAATATACGTATACATGTACATTCTTATAAAGTAATTATAAACAGATTTATAAAGATTAAAAAGAGCGTCATACATGTAGGCCTATATAAAAATACTCTTAGGGAAAAATGATGACAGTCCCTACAGAGTAGGATACAGTCGTTATTGCCATATGCCATACTCTGTAAAACCTGTAGTGTTAAAATAACACCAATGATGTCAACTTTATTCTTTCAATGGGTCCATATTGAGTGAAACCAACCCAGAAGCCTATTAAAATTGTTAGTGCGCAGAGTTGTTTTCCATCCCTATTCAGCACACTCTCATACATTCAAGATGGTAAGAGTGCATGCCAGTCAACCGCCCCCTTCGGCAATCTCGCCTCACAAACCTCCGCCCCCTGACAAACTTTCCCTTCCCTGCAGGTACAACCTTGCCCCTTTGAACAAACCTCGCCCCCTCACAAAGTCGCCTGATAAACCGCGCCGGCAAACCTCGCTTCTCCCTGTAATTTTGTGGACGATCTCACAGCTTATTGAGACTGGTTTAATATAATTTAACGAAAAATAAATATTACATGAAAGTAATTCAACAGTTACACAACTAAAATAGAATATGGCATAGGAAAACCCAGCTAAACAAAATAGTTATGATTTATACGATGTATACTCTATGTATTATTATGTATATAATATGAAAAATTACAAAAGTTATTGTTTGATTTAATTCTGTATTTTGTATGTAATTACCACTTATTTTTATTTTTTTATTTTCTTATTTATTTTACTCAGTATTTTGTTTAGCTAGTTTCCCTATTTATTCCTATTAATTGTAACTGTAAATTAGAATTTTTCTTGTAATATTTTGTTTTTGCAGTAAATAAAACGTCAATTGAAATAGATGTTTGGACGATTACTCTCTTCAGTCTTTCCTTCCTCCATGGTCTATCACTAGCGCGCTAAGATTGAATTAATTTACCACAGTTTTTTTAAGACTTAAAAATTAATAAGTGGATTCATTAAAATAATTTATATCCCCATAACATCTCTGCCTTTTATTATAAACATGGAGGAAGGAATCTGTTTTCTCCTCCATGATTATAATCGTATGTTTTATTTACTCTCTTATATGAACACAGTCTCAATAGCGTGAGATGCGCTCAAAAAATGTACCAGGTGGGGCGAGTTTATTTGTCAGGGGCGAGTTTGTCAGGGGCGACTGTTTATGGCGAGGGGTGAGTTTGTTAGGAGCGCGAGTTTGTATCAGCAGGGGGCTAGTTTGTCAGGGGCGAGTTTGTCAGGGAGTAAGCGAGGATTGACTGGCATCCGTAAGAGTAATACAAGAGAAATATTGTTTTGATAATATAATACTGTATGATGAATTTCTGTTAGCCATCACTTTATTTTTGATAGTTCCTATAGCCAATGAGCCCAATGATATTGTGGATGATGTTACAAATGAATACAGACATGATAATTAATGAGGATATAGTTTAGAAAGCAGAACAATTTCCAGTGAGAGGATATACCATGGAGGAAGGAACCTTCCTCCATGGAGTATACTGGAGACGAATAGAAATCTCACCACTTTTTCGACCTTAAGTTATCAGTAATCACAATGCACAAATGGGAAAGAATGTCGTATCCGGCCGCCACTTTTTATGGCTTTTTTGGATTTTTTGCAACCACTAACCAGTTAAAAACATCATTCTATTGATTTTGGGTGAAGTGAGAAAGCGAAAACTATCTTTAAAATCCACTTTTATGATGGTTTTCGGACTTGATTTCTTTTTCTAAAAAATCCTCCCTTCAGAAAATAGAAGGATCCTATTATAGTTGCACACTACGGCATGTACAATGACTGTGTTGGTCACTAATTGTGGAGTTTACAAGATCAGACTGACAGACATGACCGAGAGGAAGTAATTCGTATAACCAAAAATGCCTGATTTTTCTATGGCGAAATAAATATCCTGGTCAATAATTTAAAGTATATGTCCATCACTCATCCATATGGTACCCTCTCCACCTTTCCCGAGGGTAGCAGGAGATGCCAACATTGAATTCCAAAAAAGAGTAGCATCTATTGAAAAAACAAATCGCAAAAATCTAACGCTAAAAAATGCATGTCCGGATTTTGGGCAATGTCAGCGCCGCACTCGGTGTGAACCCCGCTGGCGGTATTGGGACTGGGGGGGCAGAGTAAATTGGAGGAAAATACTCAATGAAAAAAATTATGAAATTATAACAATGCTAGACGATCTTATCTTAAAAAGCTCACAATAATGATCTTCTGAATTAGTAATGCATGCATCAGTCACGTTAGAACAATTTTTGATTATAATACTAACTCACTGTTCTCTTTCTTGGGGTCTCGAAGGCAAATGAACAAATTGATAGCCTTTAGCTTAGGCCTCAGCCCTTGCTCACCTACCTGGAGCCCCAATTTCATGGCGCTGCTTACCACAGGCAATTCTGCGCTTACGGCGCCGCCATAAAAGCGATGTGATTCTATGCGCCGTAAGCGCATAATTCCCTGCAGTAAGCAGTGCCTGCGAAGTCTGACACTTTGAAGTCGCACTTGCAAAGAAGCTTCCGAAATTAAATGGTAATGCACGTGCGCGAGCACAATTATTATGCGCGTACATGTTACGTAGCTATGTACACGTACGTGTACATCACAAGCTACCTCACCGACAACGCCTCATTCCCCCACGGGTATGCTCATTATTCCCACATTATGTAATAGAGATCAATGGGTACGATCTTGCAAATAATGTACAGGCGCAGCGCAGGGCAATACACGTGGTAGGCAATACATGTAGGCAGTCGAATCCATCCAGCGCGCTCGCGCTTGTGTGTGATACGTACATAATCGTGTGAATTCGCCGGTAATCCCGCTATCGTCGCTTTTTACCACCACTGCGGTTTATATTTAAAAGGTTGTTTTGTTTTTTCATTTTTAAAATTATTTTTCATCATTTTTATTTCCACTTAGTTCATTCATTGTTTGCTTGTATTGTAACTATATACAATTATACTGGGGCGGCTTGTTTAGCGTATTTCAATGAAGTATTATCGTAGAGTCGTATTCACGGCTCAAAATCGTATTTGCTACGCCCAAATCGTGTATGTTGGCATCTCTGAGGTAGGTAAAACTACATTAATATTGGTTATATTTAATGAAAAATAGTGGCGGCCAGCATGGCCAGATACGACATTCTATATCTACCCGCTTAAATCTATGAATCTATACTGTATTGTTATTATGTGTAGGCCTATGTCTTTGATCATAAAAAATATTGTAAGTAACTTACACTGTCATTGACTGTGTACTGTTTTTGACCAATTCTTGTCTTGTTTTGATCTTCTCTGCGGTTCGATTCTACTTCTATTTTTACCTCCATGTTGTAATGTAATGTTTGTAATGACTAATGTAATGACTAATGTAATGTCCGCACGATCGATGTGTCACATGTCATACACGTACACGTACATTTACTGTTCCATTCGTGCAGTTACTGGATCGACCGAGCAGAGCCGTATTTTGGACGAATAGCGCATTTCTTCCATTGAACATATTGAATAAAACTGAAACAGCCGTGGGTTTGTATTGCCCAAGTTTTCTACACGAATTAACACACTAAGTCGGGCGGGGGCGCTGTTTGCCGCGCCGCTCTGCGCCGCTCCAGTAAATGCGACCGTGAAAACGGATATGGAACGAACAGTAGGTGTATGACATGTGACACATCGTGCGGACAGAATCGAACCGCAGAGAAGATCAAAACAAGACAAGAATTGGTCAAAAACACAGTGTAAGTTACAATATTTTTTATGATCAAAGGCATACACATAATAACAATACAGTATAGATTCATACTCATAGTAGATTCATAGATTTAAGCTATTACAGTGCAATGTGTTTATTTCTTCGTAAAACATGCAAGCTCACTTCTACGTTTTTTTGTACACAGCTTTATCCCAGCGCTTATGTGAAAAACATAACGATAGGATCATCCTAGCTAATGCCAAATGGGAAGATGGTCAAAGGGGTCATGGTGAAAATTCAAACATGGACTGGAGGAAATAGCATCAGGTACCATTATTCCCTAAACGTATTTGAGTACGAGTTATATTTAAATGGATTTTTAATATGCACCATGTCCATCATATCCACCATTATTTCATTAGCTGTTATTAGTGTTAATTGTTATGTTTTGTTTTATTATAGTAAAGTATGAGAAAACATCACTGCCAGTATTTTTTACTTGCATCAACACCATGTAGAGTTCAGCCTGATTTCATTTTCAGTATTCACAGCTACAAACCATTGCCAAGGTAGAGTAAATCTTGGATTGATTCAGATTTTTTTTTATCCCATAATTTTTGTGTAGTTGATGTAAATATTTGTTTTTCTATCAAACAAATTTAACAAAATCAGATCAACAATTTCTCATTTAGAAAAAATGAAGTTGTGCATTCAAGTTTTTCCCCCCTTGTCCATATTTAAGGGACAATATCACGATCAGAGCAGACTTTCAACAGGGCATGGAATCAGTGTCCTAGTTAAGATGAACACAGTGACTGAAACTTACTGGCTCATTTATGCAGCAGCAATGATAGTATGACCTTATCATGTGGGATATTATTTTCAGTCACCGAGATAATCTAAAACTAGCACTCCGATTCCATGCCCTGTTGATCATGTCCTCTTAAAGGGAAAATAAAACATTGGTTATAATTTGAAGTGTGTGTGAATGATAAGTGTACTGTAGCACTAATAATTAGTCAAAGTAGCTTTACATGTGTTAGTGTTATTCATGGCCGACTATTGTGTTATTTATGTTTTTGTGGTCAGTTTCATTTCTCAACAACTAGAGTAATCAGTTCAACGTAATCTTTCTTTTGTAAGATTATATACATAATGTTTGTTCATGTTTGGTCCATAGATGAGATGAAGGGAGATGGAGACAGAGACGAATGCTCAGTTCATCATGTCACCTACGTATGTGAATGGGTGTCAGTAAACAGAAGCCTACCACACCCCACTTACTAGCAGACATTCCACTGAATAAGAATTTTCTCAAGAAGATTACCTACAATATCAACTTCAGGTTTGTTACGGGTGCCATCCAATCAAAAGTTTCTAGGAAGTATAGAGGACATGTCCTACTTTCAAGAACCTCAAAAATTGCCATAAATCAGGGAACGATTTCGTTCAAAAATTTTGCATAGCAAAACTGCGATGCAAAAACTGAATTTGCATAGCAAAATAATTTTTTCGTATAGCAATCTGTGAATTTTGTGTAGCAAATTTAAAAATGCTTAAAATTACAGTATGTAGTGTGCATAGGTAAAGGTGTTGTTTTTAAGGCTTTACTGTCGTTTGGTTCTATAATGAATGTCCAAATTTTACCAGAAATAAAAATGTTTAGTGTCCGGAAATTAGTGTAGGCTAACTGTTATTTTGCCAAATTGCAATCATTCATGAAAGTTAGTCCTCCGTCCATTTTTGTTGTTGTTTACATTATTATCGATCGCTAAAACAGAGGCAATATCACGAAAACAAATTACCGACTGCGACATGTTTGGGTGCTTTTCAAAGTGAATTTCGCCGAGTGTAACGTTACTTTGTCGTATGATCAAGCTTGATTTTGATTATTAAAAATTCGTCAGGCAAATGAGTGGTTGAAAGCGCGATCATATTGTGTGCCAAATGATTCTAAATCTCACCGCCAACTTCGCCAATTTCGTTTTGATGATCTTGAATCAGCACTGAATGTATTTAGCTCCAGATCCAATAACATGATCATTGTTGGTGATTTGAATTGTGACTTTAATTCAACTTCTCCTCGATTGACGCCGCTGGAGGAAACAATGAATCTTTTTAATTTGAAGCAGATTGTCCCTGAGGCTACTAGAGTTACATCTAATTCATCATCTTTAATCGATGTGATTATTACCAACAACTTGACTATTCACTCTGATTGCAGAGTCATTCCTTGTGCTATTAGTGACCATGATGTTATTTACACTCGTGTCAAATTTAAATTCCTCACCAGTCACACGTTGAAAAAACGTTCAGGAGCTTTAAAATTTTGATTGTGACGCTTTTTGAATGACCTTATTAGGATGCCTTGGTCAATTTTGGACGAGGTGACTGATCCTGACATTGCCTGGAACATTTGGCACAATTTGTTTAATAATATCTGTAATAAACATGCCCTTTTGTAACTAAGCGTTTTAAAGCTAACCTTCCTAAATGGCTAGAAAACAGAAATGACATTTTCATTTAATGCATGAACGGGATGTAGCCAAATCTAAAGCTAGAGAACTAAATTGAAGGAGGACTGGGATAGGGCCAAAATTTTGAGAAATGATGTCACTAGACTTTGTAGAACTGCTAAAATTGGTTATTATCAAAATCATGTTCGTATTAATCAAAATAACAGCAAAAGTTATGGGCCGGCATAAGAGAGATTCTCCCAAATAAGAAAACAATAATCTTCCTGGCACTTTTAATATTGATAATAAGGATGTCTCAGATCCAAAACCATAGCCGATAGTTTTAATAATTTTTATGTTAATATCAGCAATGTTCTGTTGTGCCAACATTTCAAATGACGCTAATCAAGATCCGTGCTCTTATCTAACACATTGCTCAACTAGTTTTTCCTTTTACAGAATTCCTCCAGATTTTGTTTTTAAGGAGATTGCTAGGCTGGATCCTGGGAAGTCTGCTGGTCTGGACAACATCGATGGTAGGCTATTTAAGCTGGCGGCGCCTGTTATCGCCCTCCCCTTGACACATATATTCAATTTACCCCTTTCCACCTGTACCATTCCTCAAGCGTGGAAAAAGGCCAAAGTTATCCCCATTTTTAAAGCAGGTAATCGCAAAGTGCTCAATAATTACAGGCCCATTTCGATTTTGCCGTTGGTTTCTAAATAATTGAAAAAGCTGTCCACTCACAATTCCTCATACCTTACTTCAAACGACCTTCTGTCTTCTAATCAGTTTGGTTTTAGACCTGGGTACTCCACACTTGCAGCAGTAGCTCATGCTCATGATAACTGGCTTCATCCACATTAACAATGGTAATTTAATTGGTTCTTTATTCATTGATTTACAGAAAGCCTTTTGATACAGTTAACCATGATATTCTTTTACGCAAACTTTCTTTTATGGATTATCTACCTCAGCTGTTGATTGGCTAGCATCTTATTTATCTGGAAGGACGCAGCAAGTCTGTTATAAATCCAAACTTTCTGTAGTTAATCCTGTAACATCTGGAATACCTCAGGGATCAATCCTGGGGCCCTTACTTTTTCATTGTACATTAATTTAATGACCTGCCAAAATGTCTTGATCACTGCAACATTGATATGTATGCAGATGATACACTTATTTATTATGGTGATAAAAACACTAGTCTCATTGAAAATAAATTGAACTCGGATCTTCTTAATTTAACAAAATGGCTGCAGGCTAACAAACTTATTTTAAATCGTCAAAAAACAGAAGTTATGCTAGTTGGTACTGCTCAAAAACTTAAAAAGAGCAATCCCCTCAGAAATTTTTATTTCTGGCCAAAAATACAACAAGTTGATTCTCATAAACACCTAGGGATACTAATGGACAACAAACTAAATTTCTCTGAACATGTGAAAAAGTCTGCAATAAATTAAGTTCTTCAATTTCTTTGCTCGCCAGAACAAGAAAAATTTGTTGACCAGCCAACAACTTTTTATTATATAATGCCATGGTTCTACCCCACATAGACTACTGCTGTATGGTGTGGGGTGCCAAACCACTCTTGTCTCCAAAATTCAAAAACTCCAAAATAGAGCACTTCGCATTGTTCTTAAGCTTCCACCCATTTCACCCACCAACTTACTTTTTAGTAATCTCAATACAATGACAGTTGCCCAGCGCATTCACTTCCAACTTGCCTGCCAGGCTTTAAGGCCTCCATTGGTGTTGCTCCAGACTGTCTCTGCCAAAGACTTAACCCGATCCAGCCTGGCGATCGACCAACAACTCGGGCAGTACACATGGTAACTTTATTATTCCCAAAACCTAAATGTGAAATCTTTAAAAACAGTTTTAGTTACAGAGCTCCTTCTTTTTAAATGGTGTCCTTTCACCCACTCGTTCAAACTCTTATTCTTCATTCAGGCGTTTGCTGAAGGAAGGCAAGGTTTGAAGTAATATTTTTATTATATGTCATAGATTACCTTGTGTCTTGCCCGAGATGTAGGTATACAATTGATAATTAATTTACTTTTTTTTGCTCCATTTTTAATCTTCCCTTTTAGTCCTATCTTTAATCAGTATGGTAAACTGGGACGGGGGTCTATTTGTGCAATTTAGTCCTTTACGTTTTATTTTGTATGTAATTGTCCATTAAGACTTTTTATTATTATTAATTCATCTGTACCTCCTGTAACAATTTTGTATAATATTTATATATTTTTATATTATATGTGGGCCCCAAATGATCAGCTGTGCTGGATGGGTTACCCCCGTTAAATATGTTTTTAAAAATTAAAAAAAAAAAAAAAAAAAAAAAACACCCCCAGCGTTCAACATTAGTTAGACATAAAAGTTTGTCCTCTCGCGATCGACCTTTGTTCGATTGGGAAAACGTCCTTGCGTGTGTGTGACTGTCGCTTTATGGTTTTGCCACACAATGTCTGTATTCGACTCGCGTTAGTCTTTCGGTTGTTTAGTTTTGTCTTTTTGTAAATTTGTCCTCTTGATGTTGTTTCGTCATTTGCTTGATTTTGTCTTTGTCTTTCTAAAAAAAAATTGTCTTTCTATTGATCATTTTGTACTCTGTTTGTGTTTGTCTTTCTATTGACAAATTTGTTCTTTGGCTGTTGTTTTGTCCTTTGTAGGCTTCTTAATGTATGTTGGATATTTTTTTAATTTTGGCCCTTCTGGCCGCCCACACCTCCCCACCTAAACAAGATGAACATATCTTATTTATTACAAGAGGTCACAGTGTACCCAGTGAACCAAGCAATGCACTCATAACATACACACATTTTCCCAACTGAGTCAAAGTCCAACACTTTTGCATGCCAATAGTACCATACACCATGCTTACACACACTTTCCCCACTCAGTCAAAGTCCAACAGCATTACTGTACGCCATTGGTACTCAACCAATCATAGTCCAACAGCTTAGCTACATGCAAGTTCACAGTACTCAACCAGTCAAAATTCAACAAAACCTATTGGATTCTGATGGGTTTGGCCGGTTAGGGTTAAGATGATAACAAGTTAACTCCCATGGAAATTTCTTGCAGTAATACTTGTGCCTGGGTGCATGGTAAATAATATTATGAAAAACTAAGGTCACAGATAATAACTTCTGTCACTGCCCAACTTTGCCAGCAAACAATCCTGTTAGATGATATGATGTATGTACATTTACTAACCTAAATATATAATTGTCTAAATTGAGTTAAAACCCATCAACCATGTCAACAAACCACGAACAGCTGATTAGTAACCATTCTAGATTATATGTGTGGTACATAATCACATACAGTCAGGTAACCATTACATGTCTCTACAGTGCATATGGAGTCAGGGAACCTTTATGTTAAACTGACAACAGAAAGAATAGAAATGATTTACTTTGCATTTAAATCCCTTGCTAAAATGCTTCATCATTTCTCCAGTGCACTCCGTTCAAACAGGGTACTCACCAGCTATGTCAGTTAATGTGGCTGGCTATAACATGTCGATGTGCCGTTGACTAAAGGCTACACTAAAAGAATGTTGAACCCAACCACCACTTACGTGTTTTTAGCAGATAACAAAATGGCCAACATCTTAACTACAGGATGTGCATATATTCATTGCGCAAAATCTCTTAAAATATATCCTCACTGGACTACTTTTTCCTCTGTGATGTCATAGTTATTTTGATTAAAAAAAGTGGTGGTTGCATTCTACATGTACATTATTTCCTTGCACTCAACCATGCAGTCAGTTTCACTCATGGCCAACATTTTGTGGTTGTATATAAAAGTTAGTCATAGAATTGAATCCGACCAAAGTCAGCCTTGATCAACGGCAGGTTAAAAGATGTAAATAACTGTTTTCTCTTATGTTCCCCCAGAGCTAGTTAAGTTTAAGTATAACGTCACCCCTGACAATGTACTTGTTTCTCAAATCAGTGTTTGATCTGAATTCATTGTGAAAGATATTCAGATTTAGTAGATATGGCTTTGGTCTTTTTGTAAAATCTCAACTGCTGCTGTAAAACCTATGTTGTCGAGTGCATTTATCAAGAATTCCACAGCTTCCCCGTCTGATTTGCCACATGCCCTGCATCTTGCAAAGTAGACTTTCAGTAACTCCTTTGTAGGACGGTGAACTCTTTCAATGGCTCGTTCCACTAAGGTATTAAAATAGCTGAACCCAGATCTCGGCGCTGTCAAGTAGCTCACATAGCTTTCGTACAGCTGTTACGGACACCCCTCCAAAATTGGCATCCATCCTTCCATGTACTGCGTTTGCAATTCCATTGTCTATAGCTTCCTTCATTATACAAAACATAAACAAAATGTTTATATTGTTTACATTGGTACAATTATTACAACTACAAGGCTTATCGCAAGTAGTAGCTGCAAGGAATCGTGGGATGTCTGTGGGCGCAACAGCGCCACTGCGTGCCGTGCAGACAAACAAAATATTATTGACGTCACACAAGCTGCACCAAACAGATGCCCCAAATTGTATCCCAGTATGCTTTGCGGCAGTTGCTTCAGTGCTATTTGCGATAAATCTTATTTACTCTAGGTACAATTTTTCAGCGAGTTGACTTTAAAACTAGACAACTCTGTTTATGAATGATGGATCTAAAGCCATGTAGATTGTCCATTATCCAGTGACCACACAGTACCATTAATTGGCAAGCATTACACAGGCTTATGCGGAACCAAGCAAGCTCGGTGGTCGAGAGGTTAAGACATCTGCACTAGTAAGCAGGTTGTGGGTTCGAATCCTGGCTGAGTCGACTGTGGATTTTTTCACAGACACTCGGAAAGCACTGAGTATACAGTGCTTCACACATCACGTTGGTGTAAGGGCAAAAATCTAATCAACTGTTTATCACTATAATTTCATCAATACCTTTTGATATTGCATGATCGATCAACAGGAGGTTTAGTAAAACTGGTTGATAGTAGCCTTGCATTTCGATTCGAGGACAATCTTAATGCTCAACTTAGGTCTTATAGGCAATATGTCAGAGACCAATACAATATTTAGATTTGTATACAATAATTTGCAAATTAAAATTACTACACGTTATGCATCAGAGTGCGCTCTAAGAAGGTAAGTCATTGGCTCACATATGCGCACAGATGAGTGTGTGTCAGGTATTGTGATGACATCAATGTATTTGCTCTATATACATACCAATTAAAGGCAATTGATTATTTCCCACCTGACATTTGGGGCAGAGGGAATTTTCCTTCTGAAAATACATGTAAACAGTAGAAGTCTATTATTACGATGTGAGCCAGCCCGCTACCTAGTCTGCAGTATTGTACTCCAATGCATATATGCACGTCAAGCATTGTAGTAATAATATCATGGGATAAGCGCTTGACGCCCTTTGCTTGTTTCAAAATTAACCCTCCTACAATTAGTGCAATTTTTGAAACAACCCATTCAGGCCACTCCAAGCTGTTGCAGCTGTTGACAGCTAGTGGCCTCCTATGGTTACCCTTCTGTGTACTGTCACACCACTGAGATTACAGGGTAAAGTGGTCTCCCATTGATACATTGCAGGCCATACTAATATGTTCAAACAACCAGCTGTAAACCTGACCATGTATTTTGACTGTAAACCCACCTATTTAAAGACCGATTTGTAATGGCCTTCAGTGTGTGTTGAGTATGTAATCAGAGATGGTCTTATTTACAGTGGCCTTTGGGTGGCACACTGGGTTGAATTTGTAAGATTACTTGGAAAGGAGAGCAGTGGCTTGTATGCTTTAGAGGTTGGTGAAGAACAAATTCGAAATTTAGTGGATCAGAGTGGCCTCCATGTAAAATAGGGTTAAACATGAGAACCCATCATGTGCATACATTTACATGTAACTGAGCTACAGCAAAGAGTCCTATACATGTAGATGTACATCTTGGGCTTAATTGCATTATCGCACGGGTAAAGTACATTGTACAGTGCTCGCTCATGTACAGTACATACTATGTAGCAAGTCACCTGGAATACCGTGACTGCCTGTTTTTAAACTTTGCGGGTCAGTCTGTTGAACACATGTCATGAATGACCCAAATTCACTGTTCTATGCCATGGAATTACACATGTATAGTTACACTATATCCAGACGACTTGCACACTGTGTTGGTACTAGGTAAATACTTCTAGACTGACAATAGAAATAATTTAAAATAATATTGTAGCTAACGAGTATTGGGTGAGTAATGCGAGTACTCGCAAGTAGTACTTGCTAATCGTTTTTATGTACTACTCGATTAATCGACCTGCTGCCATTACCTCAGAAGTACTTGCGAGTAGTAACACATTCACGAGTTTAACCAAAAAAATTCAGAAATGATATCAGATATTTTCAAAATAATTGTCATAAAACATAAAAATAGTTGTGATTATTCAAGTACTTGCTGTATGAGAGTTTGCGAGAATTTATGGGTTCCATGTGGAATCAAATTTGAAGCCAGCGAAATATGCAGGAGGAATTTTGTTTGACATAATCACAAAACCAATAATGATTCAGTGGATTATTGAATGTCTGCTATTCCAAACAAACTTTTTTACTTACACTTACTGGGGGACATGTACAAATGCTTGTAGCTCCGTCGCTCTGCATTACTTCCCCTCGTTGTGATTTCTGTAGAAACATTTAAAGACGTACAAATATGTGCTACATGTATTTCAAATGCTGTTTTGGGTCACTGTAGAAATCCCATGTAGAAATTATTTTGTGGAGTTTGGGTATTTTGGGGTATTTTTTGTTTATAATACTAAAGTACATGTACTGTATTCAATGAAGAAAACTAGATTACATATGTACACTTAGCCATAACATATACATGTAGTAGAACTTTCCAAAGCCAAAAGAAAGTCTAGTTTCTGGTCATAGGTCGGCTTCAAAATCAATGTTTTTTTAATTTATTTTTACATGTGAACATGTATATACACGAAGTATGGTGGCTAAGAGCGGCCGCACAAATCGGGCAAATGTTCATACCCCTACAGTGTATAATATATGTGTGTGTAAAAAACACTAGCACAGCAGAATTCCAACTGATGCAGCAATTTTGGCTGCAATTGTATATCAAAAATGCCAAGGCACGGGTCTGAGGCGACATGCATGGAGACCAGAGACACCAGAAAATGGAGACTTTTTGGTGGCCTAAAACAATTTTTGTCTGGGAGAAATATGAGACAAGATAAGTGGGATCATAGCATTAGCCAGCAATACCTTTGGGTGTGTTTTGCATGCCCCGTTTGCTAATGGACACCCTGTTTATTTGCAATACACATACAAAGGTATTGGAAGTTTTGAACACCAAGTTTTTTCAAAGAATAACAAATTTAGATGCCCTATTTTCAAATTCTGGCTTATACACTGAGTGGGATGTACTCATAGATTCAGATTTTGTATTTTTTATTTGATCGTTTTAATTTAATATTATTGTACAGGGGCACAATAGCTACAAGCCTAAAACTAATAAAAGAAAACCAAACATAAAAGTAAAAAATATCCACCTTTACACAATTTTTTTAAAATTTTTATAAGTCCCTTTTACATGTAATTCAATGAAAACTCACAATATCTGGTTTGCACAATACTTCGTTAGTCGTACCACTCTGGTAGCCAATCACGTTAAGTTTGGGAGCATTGCATCCTGTTGCCCCAATGGCACCTTCACTAAGGGGTCCTTGAATCATATCAATTGTCACCGAGTTTTCTGGGAGCTCTAAAACATTTGTTTTACGGATGACTTGTTTCTGAAAGGTTAAAATGAACTTGATTATAAGAAGACATGTTTATGTACATGACTTGAGGTTGAGTGTGCGTCTGAGTCTTGAGATGACCAATATTTTTGTTTTTGCTGCAGTGATTCTGCCCTCATGTTATGATCTTACAAATGGACATGAAAATGTAATTTACACTTTTGCTAATCTTCACTGAGGAATTTCTTCACATTTAGTGACCTTTGCAGAGTTTGAAAACAAAATAAGATGTACAATGTACACCCATATTTGCTATTTTACCTGTTAGGTAATTTCTGGATTTTTGAATTTTCATCAGATCATTGAGGACACATACAAAATGATTGTCATCAGTTTGGTTTAGCCTTAACCAAGTGCCCAAATTATTACAGGTACATGGCAAGATCCACAAATCCGTTTCAAGACGTTTAATGTAAAACCATCATGATTTTTAAAAAGTATTTGTTCCTTTCCTCAATGTACTGAAGGAAAAGAAAAATGCTTTTACCCGAGACGGATTCCCCTAGATCGAGTCTGTCATTGAAAATGGTGACTCAAGTCTTAGTCTGAATGAATAAAAACGGAACTAGAGTTGAGTCCTACACGTACATGTTGTATGACTCACACAAGTCATGTTTATATTGAATGTTTATTTACCGCTGCAGATGGTGGCACTTGCCAGCCAGGCACAACATCTCTAGTCTCAAAGTTGAAGTTCCCATGTTTCTGGTGAATCATGACAAATCTTTCAACCTCTAATAACTTGCAGTTCATTCGATCTTCCATTTCATCAACTTCCTGGATATTCAATGTTAAAATAAAAAACCAAAAATTGATTAATTTTCAAACTTTCACATAATATAAACAATGAAGCAGCAATGAAAATGGTGTATGCTTTATAAGGGGGAGCTGTGGCAAGTAGCTATAGAGGTCAAAATCAGTCAACTGCCCATTTTGACTGTTGACCCAAATGTGCACACAGGGGCATTTTTGATTGGTTTTGGTCATTTTGACCACCCTGAACAATACAAGACAATGCTTTTACCAGTCAAAAACGGTCAACTCATTTTGACCTGTAAATGTACTTACTACACGTAAGGTTTGACAGTGTTTGACTATTAAAATGCACTAGATATACCTTGGCAAGTATATCAACATTTTGACTGATTTTGACTCTTGCAGTCACAGAAGGGTTAAAGTTTGTCAAACAGCATGGCCATGGGCAATAAGACCACATGGCCACGCCCAAACCAGTCATTATCCTGCGGTAAAGACCAAGCAACAAACTTTTATTCCCATTTATAAATGTCTATCATTTTGTGGGAGAAATTTCATATGTACTGTACGTTTATGTGGAAAAATTATTGCCTTACCTGCTGTGCAGTCGTTTTCCAGATGTGTGCACGTAATCTGTATTCTGGGGAAGATCGATCATATATGCCCCCAAATACGCCAACCTTTGTTAGAGTTTCACTGTCAGTTTGGGATGCTGTACCAACCACATCATATCCAGTGAAATGATCTACCAGAAGGGTGACTTCTTCTCTACTAAATGAAAAGATGTAGTCATCAAGGGCTTGCCAAGTTTTTGAAGTGTCATTATCGTTGTTGCACATTCGAGCACTTAATGTCCAGTCAACAGCATCATACTTTGCAGCATGCGGAAAGGAGAGCACGACTCTTTCTGAAAAAGTCAAACCTGGTGGACCGCATTGGATCATTGGTGAAAGCACTGCTTGTGGGGGATCTACTTGTACAATTTGTCCAGTATGCTTAGAATTTGGGTTGACATAGATGTACACTTGCTCAGTGCGGCCTGGTGGGATGGCTCCACGTGGAATGTATAGATGCACCTTATACTTATCAAGTGACAAGCTTCCACCCTCACTGGTGAAGTTACAAATGGCAATGAATGGTAACTGAAGTATTTTCTTCTTCAGCTCGTTGTTAATGCTCGTCCACTTAGCATATTCGTTCAGTATCTTATCTAGATGTGTTTTGACAGTACATGTAGTAGATGTAGTGTTCCCTGGAATACAACAAGGACAGTTTAACATCATAATGTAAGATGTTTTCAGAAATGAAATGCAGCAACAACAGCACCATGCATGAAACACCTTGAAGATGTGTCGTATCATTTTTGTTTTCATCCAAACATTTGATTTGGAAAGAAAAACAATTATTCTGAGATATTTTTGAAAGTTATAAACCACGCTCGTTTTTGGAGAAATGTTTTACTTGAAAGCATTTTTGAATACAGTGTAGTTTTCCCTCAGGTAATTGTAGCAGTGTTACGATGAAATAGAAAATTTCCTGAAATTAATTTCCTAAAATTGGGGATAAAATAAATAAATTTGGATGGATACATCTTTAAGAGCAGATGTGATTTTTGTAGTGATTCTTGTTATTTTCTTTATTTAATTGCATGTAGGACATGCCCAGCTGGTAAGAAGTTTAAATCTCATTTTAATTATAATCCCAGTACATGTGAAGCAGGTTATCATTGAACAGTCACAGGAGAGGTTTATTGAACGAAGTTAAGCAATTTCATATTGAACGTCAAAGTCATTTACTCTTATAAGCTACCGTTTCAGTAGGGCTGATATTTTGTTTTGTAATTACCATTTTTTCTACTTGCAAAAAAATCTATTAAACATCAATAAAATAAAAAAGGAAAACAAACAATATATAGCAACGAGGCCTAATAGCAACATTTGATAATGATATACATGTACACTATGCGTGACGGTTGAGTAAATGATTTGTTTTACATTTGCCACCAAAAAGGTCTGACAATGAATTGGAAATCACTTTCGTTTCAGGATTATTACAGCATTATAATGTTTAATGATTAAATTATTTGAACTTCACAAGTATTGAAGGGAAAGTATACCATTAGTAGACTCATTCTGCTTTTCTGCAATTGTCATGTGAAAGTTTCAGCTCATTGCTGTGTGTTATTAATGAGAAAACAGTGAAAATGCATTCAGAAATTACAATCTGCAAACACAAATACTGTAAAAGAAAAGTTTACACCTTTTGTGGTTTTCAAAAGTGTTATCCTCCTATATACATGTACATGTTTTTTAAACATATTTTTGTGCCTAAATTGACTGTAAACGTGTCTTGTGTCTAAATTCATACATGCACAAACATGTTTTGGTAAACACCACAACAAGTTTTAGCCGTTGAAGAATAAATGCAAAACATGTCCATTAAAATTACACTTGTGTTTACAGCGAATTTTCTTTTAATTCTTGCATTGAATTTTGATAGTTTGTCAACAATTCAGACGTTTATAATTTGGGAATAAAACTTGACTGTTGTTTGATACCATCATTTTTACATTGAGATTTGGGAAACGGTGTATTTTAAGGATGGGTTGTACCATAGGTGCAAGTGGGTCCAGGTTGGGCATTTCACTCAATGCATGAGCAATATGTTCAATATCATTGCATACCAATGAGCAACCATTCAGGTCCAGCACCTTGATGTATATCATGAGACACAAATAACGAGACCACACATTGGCAGACCACTCCTAAGGATGCGTTTCGCCATAGGGACAAGTGGGTCAGGTTGGGCATTTCACTCAATGCATGTAATATATTCAATATCATTGCATACCAATGAGCAACCAATCAGGTTCAGCTCCTTGTTGTGTATCATGAGACACAAATAACGAGACCATATTTCGGCCTTACCCAGTGCTTCGTTACCGTCGAATCTTACCGCACACACACTCTTGCTGTTAGTGTTACTGACATTCTTCATGATGTGTTCCATATCTTCAGGTTGTATGTTACAATCAAATATAGATAGATCTGTTAGGGTTTTCAAGTGTTGAATATGAGGAGCCCACTGTGAAGCTGTGCCTCCTAACATTGTATGATCAAGACTTAATTCATTCAAGCGTGTGTTGTCTTTCAAGGACAACAGAATTGTCTTCAAATCACTGCCAGACAGTGAACAGCCATGCAGGGTAAGCCTTTGGACATTTGTCATGTTACTCAGCGCTTGAGCAAATAAATCCAGCGACTCTGTTCTGAATATATTATACAATCTAATATGTTCAATTATTCCAAGATAATTCCTTCCAAACTCTGACTTGCAAACATTTGACAGAAAGAACATGAGTGAGTGGAAATCACTATTGGAATCAATGTGTATGGTATCTGTAACCAGTGACTTGATATACGTCTCTGAAGTTATCTCTTTTGACCGACCCTCAAAATAACAATGTAATGCCAACTCATTGAATTTACAGTTTAGGAGTGGAATTAAGATTCTTTTCATGCACACTTCATTGTCACCACAACAAAAGCGAAGGAGAACCTCAAAATCACTGATGTTGTGTGTTCCATCACATACACGATCCAAAATATTCTGAAATTGGTTTGGAGGTAGGCTCTGCCAGTATTTTGCAGCACACAATTCCTGCATAGTTTTATGCAGGAATTGTATGCTGTTATGTGAGTTGGAATTCTTGAAACCCTCTGACTGTTTAGGATGCCTACATGTACCTTTAATGCAAGGGCAAGTGTATTCTTCTCAAATGCAGACTCTGGAAATGCAAGTTTTAGTTCTGGGTCAAGGAGTCCATTCAGCGCTACTTCTCCAATTTTGATCAAAACTTCTGATATTTCTTTGTCAGACTCATGGCCTTTCCTTTTGAATATGTTATCCACTGCCTCACTGTATAAGCGTGACATGGTTAATGGAAGCGCTGCATCTTCTCTCCAAATTAAACAGATAAGTTGAAGAATCATTGGATTACTTGCCAAGTCAGAAAGAACATCTGAACTTTTAATTGTCTTAATAAGTGCCTCACTGTTTCCCCGGAAAAACTTTCCGACATATTCTTCCACGTCATCTTTTGTAAAACCAAGAACCTTCAGGTGTATGCAAGGATTTTGAACCAATGATTTGTCCATTAATCGCTCAAGATGGGAGGGACGGGTTGTTACACCTATGCAACATTCACGGTAGTATGCTTTTCTATTCAGAGCTCTTAAGATTGACCCAAATGAGGTTTCGGTGAGAATTGTCGTTGTCAACTCATCAAAACCATCCAAAAGAATCAAAACGTCTTTAGGGTTTTGGATGATAAGTGGTTTCAATGCGTCTTTAGAAATGTCTACCTCTTCTTCGAGCAGTTGTTGAAAAATTGCATCAATAAGGTTTGAGCTCTGGTCTAATGCACACATTTTCAAAACAAATACAAGTTTGTACTTGTTGAGTACATGACTGGAACCAACAGCCCAGTCGTAGGCAATCTTGTCAAAGAACGTTGACTTCCCTACACCCCCTTTGCCAAAGAAAATAAGTCGCTTAACAAACTTGCCCTCTCTTGACTTAATGAGGAATATCTTTTCATACTCGATCGAATTCATTATCTCTTTCTCATTGTGTGTCATAACAACCGCTACACCTTCAGTTTTTTCCAACTGCAATTTTGTATAAATGTCAATGTGCATCTGATCATCATCCACCCAAGGATTTATATTCACATAGCTACCTATCGTTGTGTAGTGTGCTTTTAATGCTGTATTACATTTGTCAGCGGCAACTTGTGAATGATCTCTCAACTCTGGACCCATTTGCCGAGAATGGCTTGGTTGATCATCTGTGACGGGCCTCGTTTCTGTAAAAACAAAATAATTAAACATCAATAAAATAGAAAAAGGAACACAAACAATATAGCAACATTTGATAATGATATACACTATACGTGACGGTTGAGTAAATGATTTGTTTTACATTTGCCACCAAAAGGTCTGACAATTGGAAATCACTTTCGTTTCAGGATTATTACAGCATTGTCATTTTTAATGATTAAATTATTTGAAGTATTGAAGGGAAAGTATACCATTAGTAGACTCATTCTGCTATGCTTTTTCAATTGCAATTTGGCATAAATGTGTTTGATGTGCCTTTCATCATCATCATCCACCCAAAGATTTATGTTCAAAGCATATAGCTACCTGTCGTGTGGTAGTGTGATTTTAATGCTGGGTTACCTTTGTCAGCAGCAACCTGTGAACGATCTCTCAACTCTGGACCCATTTTCTGAGAATGGCTTGGCTGATCACCTGTGAGAGACATTACTTCTGTAAAAACAAAATAGATATACATCCACAAGTTAAATTTGATTTGAAGCTTTGCATGATGGATTGGATATTAGAAGGTTAGGTTTATAGGTAACACCATGTGTAATAATCTCTTCTTGGAATAATTAGTGTGGTTCTGAAAATAACCTGTAGCGTAGTGAGGATGGATTAAAGATGTTTTGGAACAGTATGATATGGATTCTTGAAACAGAACACACTGTTAGACAAAGAAAATAAACAATACTGCAAATTGCATATATATTATTTAAACGCGTGTGAACGGCTTAGTAAAACTGAAACAGAAATTTGCCACCAAAAAAGGACTCCATACAATTTTACTTAATCACTCTAGTTTCTGCCTGATTATACACTGATGAATACAACAATAAAAACACGAGGAGACTTGACTGACGTTTTGTCTACAGCTCAAAAACTGGCTTTATTGGTATGAACTCCGGGCATGCTTTTGCCCAGTATCAATTAATTAGCCAAAAACGTAGTGCAATTTGCCCCAAACCAAGGTAATTACAAGAAAAGCCGGGCAATGTTTGCCCCTAGGTAAGCTCAATAAGTAAACAAACAAGGGCAGGCTTGCCCATCACAAAAACAGACAACTGTCCCCAAAAATAACCTCCACAAAAACCACGGGGCAGATTCCACAATACCTGTACATCACAAAATCACGGCCAACATAAAAATCACAGGCAACAGAGCGGCCACATATTAAAATCACGGGCAACGAGCGGCCCACATAGAATCACGAGGCAGCGGGCGGCCCACATAAAATCCCGGGCAACGAGCGGCCCACATTAACTCACGGGCAACTTGAGCGGCCCACATTAACTCACGCCGGCAACAAGCGGCCCACATTAAATCCACAGGAGCTTATCAAACCCCAACAATTCAATTAGAACCAATAGCAACTTTTACCTGAATTAGCTTACAGCCGTCCATGCGCTTGAAAATTTCACCGCTTGAACCACCGGTTGTAAATATTACAGCCCTGACTTCTGAACCGACGGGGAGCTTAAACCATGCTTACAATTTCGGCTGTACTCAGTAATAATAATTAGTAGTAATCTTACAAAATGAAGGCAATGTGGACCTTATCCCATACAAAACAGGCCGCACGCCATAGCTGTATCCCCTCCAACTGGACCCATGGCCGTATCAGTGGAAATATAACATAACATATCGAGAGACATTGGCATTGGGTCAGATGCAAAGTGAAAAATTCCACTGTTTGAAGTCCAACAGTTAGAACAAGCCCAACTGAACCGTCGGAACTTACTTTGCGTACAGAGTTTGTAATGTGTATGCCACTGTTGCTGCTATTATTACTTATTATTTATTATAATAATTAATCATTAACTGAAGTAAAATGCCAGTCACCACAAGTTCCTACAACACAACCCCAAGTGTACTTCCACAATATTAAAATTATAGTGTAAATAAATATGTAGAACTGGCACAAGCGCACTAGATATGGCCAATAACAATGCTCAATGCGCTTCACAGCTCAAAACTTGAAACCAAATTTACAAGGTTGAGAGTAGGGGTGGAGGTGGGTTGAATGGTCTGGTTCAAAGAAAAGCTGTAACAAAAGTGAGCCAAATTTAATAATGACGCCCGCTCCAAAAGTTCCTATTGGCAAGAGGTGGTCCTGATTGGTCCAGAAACTGGCAACCCCTGAAAACCTAAACCAGAATTGACCAACCAGAAAAAAGGCCGGCGAACAAAATTGCCGCCTGCCAATGAACCTGGGAAACTATACTGCATTATGAAGTACCTGGGAAAAACGCCCCTGGGCAAACCCAGCCCACGGCAAACACCACCAATGCAACAGAGGCAAAGAGGGCGCCATCCAGGATGTGTATATTGCAGTGTATAAAAGCATTTTATCATGAAGATGATAAAATGAATTACACACATCGTTATTGTTGTTTGCTACATGCATGACTATCATCAGGTACAGACTATAAGTAAGTGGATTTAGTAAGAATTTTTTTTACTTAAATAATTAATCTCACATCAATTCACTGGGATCGGATCCAGTTATCATCGAATTATTATCGAGAGAATAAAAAGAGAAGATTCCAAATTAAGCTTGGTTGCAAACCAAGTTGTCCAAAGCCATGTTTATTCCTAAAGAATTTGTTTGGGCTTGTCCGTATTCAAAAATTTAAAATGTTATTGCATCTTCAAATTTAATATTTCAGATACATACATTGATCAAAACAGTGGAGCTGGTTAGAACAGTCACTGGCAAAACCTTTGGTGTACTGGCATTACCGATTTAGTGGAAATAAATATTGCCATACTGACAATTCAAAACATTTTAAAAACAAGAAAATATAACCATACTCACTCAATGCCACATCATTTAGACCAATGGTTCTCAAAGCTGATTTCAACACAGCAACACGATCACCTCTCTCGGCATTTCTTCTGACCCATTCACTGAGCATTTTTCGTATCTGTTCTGCTTGATTAAGTGGGGCATCTGCCGTGAATGTGTCAATGTCTGGTTGTTCGAAACCCAATTTGACAGCTAGAAACGTCCACTTTTTGCCAATGTCGTTTGATATCTTTGCGATTTGTTTTGCATTTAGAACCTCTGGAATGTTACCTGACACAGAAAAGTCAAATAGACATTATTCATATAAGGATATAGCAATACCCTTTTGGGGGTAAATACAGAATTAAATAAAAGTGATTTTGCCAAATTTGAGGTCAAGCAATCAACAGAGTGGTCTTTTCCATAAAAGATCTCTCTGGTTTTTTTTGTCTGATGGTGCCTTTACTTTTAGAAAATTTAAATAATTTCCCTTTCACATTAAGAAAAGAGTAAACTTTCCTAACTTCTCATTAGAATGAATTCTTAAAATCTGAATGCATTTTCACTATATTCACAGACGTCTAAGTATCGATTGATGCCCATGTTGTCAGAAGTACGTATAGAGACATTAATGATCATGTGTAACTACATGCCATAGTGCATGCATATAAAATCACAGCTGGCTACATCACCACACTATGATTATCAAACTTAACAAAATTAACAAAATAAAGGCACTCAATATTTGGTTTTTTAAGGGACAGTATTGTCACAATCAGAGCAGACTCAACAGGGCATGGAATTGGTGTCCTAGTTTAACAGAGAGACTCAGCAGCAATGTTAATATGACCTTATCATGTGGGATATTATTTTAAGTCACTGAGTTGATCTAAAACGAGCACTCCGATTGCCCCTTTAAATGAGAACCAGAACTAAACTATGATTGAGTGTCCCTATGAATGTTTTGTATGTAAGCATTCAAGTATGCTTATAGGCATGTTTCGTGTGTGAGATAATAGGCCGTATTCATAAAAATAAGTAATTGCTTTTACTAAAGTAACAACCCCCTTTTACTAACCTTTTACTTAAATGTGTATTCATAGAAATAAGCAATGACTTTCAAGTAAAAGCTACACATTTTAAGCATTAGTAATTGCTTTTTACTTATAAGTAAATGCTAGAGAAATTAGCACCTACTTCAACTTGTATTCATAAAAATGACCTTCGACTAGCATTTACTAGTGATTGTACAAGCACCTAATTTTTGGCTTGCTGTTTAGCCAATACAGACATATCACATTTTCTGCCATGTTTTTACGTCCAAGACCACAACCTAAGGTGTATAACATCAGGCTTAATCGTGATGAAGTCAACCCTACCACTTACAGAACTTTATTTAGGTTTGACAACGAAAATGTGGAATGGCTTGCAAACACCTCATACCACCAAATACCGAGACTCGTGGATGGTACTGTAGTACAATATATAGCAACTACTTGAGAACTTACTAGCCGTGGCAAGTAACAACTGTAATCATTTAGCAAATGGTTATGAATAAGATTTTTAGCAATTGCTTAGACTAGACCTTTTACTTACCTAGCTGTTGCTTTTACTTATAGCATTTACTAGTAAGTAATTACTTATTTTTATGAATACGGCCTAGTGTCACACCCCCAAAAATGTTCAACTTTTGGTTGTGACTTGTACAACTCTAATTCCACACATGTAAGCAACCTTTTAGGACCAAGGGTTTTATTACCATGGAGCCAGGCTATAGTCTCCTCTCTGTCTGACTTGGTTTAGGTGATTTATGATTTAAGAAGGAGGAATTTGGCCATGTGGTGTTCTTGTGGGCGATTTGGGGCCATTGTGACTACAGCTTTCGTCCATTAAGCATAAAAAAAAGTCATAATCGCTACAATCGTCTGCAAGACACAACATCACCTCTTTTATATTTTCAACAGAGGTGAGTTTGCAAATTCCTCTTCTTTTTTATGAACATCATTTTAGTAATTAATAGGATATTTAATTATATGATACTCTGCTGAATTATTTACTCATTACCCTCATGGTATGTGACTTTGTATTAAATGATTGTAGATTTATACTTTGTAGCTCTCACGGCTAAAATATATGGATCGCATGATTTCCTTCATTTTTATGATAGCCATTTCTGATATGATTTGAGTCGTTACTGGAGTAATAATTTTAATAGCTGATTGATCGTCGAGTCCTAGATTTTAAACCGTGGCCGTTACATCAATAATACCTCACCAGTGTGCGCGTCCTACAGTAGATAACAGGGTGTAAAACTGTGGCGGTTACATAAATAATACCTCACCAGTGTGTGCGTCCTTGATAACGGGGCGTTAAACCGTGGCTGTTACATAAATAATACCTCACCAGTGTGCGCTGTCCTAGATAACAGGTGGCTGTTACATAAATCATGAGACAGTGCTAGTGGTCCTGTTATCTTGGCCAACACGTAATTGTGGGGTATTATTTTCAGTCACTGACTTTATCTTAAACTAGGACATACACTTTGTACTGGTGGTTCGATTTTTACAGTCAATAAATGAACAAGTTTACAGTAGAGAATGGAATATTCATAGAACAAATTGTTATTACCATTACCTATCGATGGCTGTGCCTGATGGATATGGAAAGTTGGTTGTGTTACTGGAGCCATTGGCATGTCGTGACCACTGACATTCAAACTCTGCACATTAGCCTGTAATGTTAACTGTTGAGATTGTTGTAAACTGCCTGCGTATGGAACCAATGTATGGTGATGACCTGCCCCAGGAGGATCTATGTACAAATTGACAGAAAAGAAAACAAATACATTAGGCCTACATCTACTTCAATGACTATCAATACAGTTATATAGGAGTACAAATCGGGACCCAATTTGACGTCAATAGCAAAGACGCTGGTACTATTGCATTCGGCTGATTTGCATATGAGATATATCCCCTACATAGTACACTATTTTGCTATAACGTTGGGCACCAGTTCCAATACATATTGCTAAATTTAATACAGGAACAGCACTGGCTATTAAAGGCACAATATCGTCATGAGAACAGACTTTTGACAGGGCATGGAATTTGTGTCCTAGTTTTAAGATTAACTCAATGACTGAAAATAATACCTCACGAGTGCATGCTGTCCTAGATAACAGGGCGTTTAACCGTTATCATAAATAATGAGCCAGTGGTCACGTTATCATAAAAAATGAGCCAGTGGTCACGTTATCATAAATAATGAGCCAGTAGTCACGTTATTTAGGCCAACACGCAATTGTGGGGTATTATTTTCAGTCACTGACTTTATCTTAAACTAGGACACTGATTCCATGTCCTTTTGAAAGTCTGCTTTCATCATGACGATCTTGTCCCTTTAACCAAAATTGCTATAAAATAATTTACTGAGGGCAGTTAGTATAATTATACACAATCAAAAGCAAAATGTCCATTCTTTAGTATTGAAATAGAAATACAGTTGTTATAATAGAAGTCAGAACACTCAACTTACGAAAGTATTTGTACATTCACCACAATATTGATTCATGCGAATTTCTGAATTATTTCGTATCTCAGTTTGATAAAATCTCAAATTCATGGGTGCCCGAAAACACATAAAAAAGCATGATGTCTAATACCTGTTATGTCTAGCTCCCACATGTCATAAAAGCACGATGTCTTACCTGTTATGTCTAGCTCCCACATGTCATAAAAGCATGATGTCTTTTTAATACCTGTTATGTCTAGCTCCCACATGTCATAAAAGCACGATGTCTTACCTGTTATGTCTAGCTCCCACATGTCATAAAAGCATGATGTCTTACCTGTTATGTCTAGCTCCTACATGTCATAAAAGCATGATGTCTTACCTGTTATGTCTAGCTCCCACATGTCATAAAAGCATGATGTCTTACCTGTTATGTCTAGCTCCCACATGTCATAAAAGCACGATGTCTTACCTGTTATGTCTAGCTCCCACATGTCATAAAAGCATGATGTCTTACCTGTTATGTCTAGCTCCCACATGTCATAAAAGCATGATGTCTTACCTGTTATGTCTAGCTCCCACATGTCATAAAAGCATGATGTCTTACCTGTTATGTCTAGCTCCCATATGTCATAAAAGCATGATGTCTTACCTGTTATGTCTAGCTCCCACATGTCATAAAAGCATGATGTCTTACCTGTTATGTCTAGCTCCTACATGTCATAAAAGCATGATGTCTTACCTGTTATGTCTAGCTCCCACATGTCATAAAAGCATGATGTCTTACCTGTTATGTCTAGCTCCCATATGTCATAAAAGCATGATGTCTTACCTGTTATGTCTAGCTCCCACATGTCATAAAAAGCATGATGTCTTACCAGTTATGTCTAGCTCCTACATGTCATAAAAGCATGATGTCTTACCTGTTATGTCTAGCTCCCACATGTCATAAAAGCATGATGTCTTACCTGTTATGTCTAGCTCCCATATGTCATAAAAGCATGATGTCTTACCTGTTATGTCTAGCTCCCACATGTCATAAAAGCATGATGTCATACCAGTTATGCCTAGCTCCCACATGTCATAAAAGCATGATGTCTTACCTGTTATGTTTAGCTCCCACATGTCATAAAAGCATGATGTCTTACCTGTTATGTCTAGCTCCCACATGTCATAAAAGCATGATGTCTTACCTGTTATGTCTAGCTCCCACATGTCATAAAAGCATGATGTCTTACCTGTTATGTCTAGCTCCCACATGTCATAAAAGCATGATGTCTTACCTGTTATGTCTAGCTCCCATATGTCATAAAAGCATGATATCTTACCTGTTATGTCTAGCTCCCACATGTCATAAAAGCATGTCTTACCTGTTATGTCTAGCTCCCACATGTCATAAAAGTATGATGTCTTACCTGTTATGTCTAGCTCCCACATGTCATAAAAGCATGATGTCTTACCTGTTATGTCTAGCTCCCACATGTCATAAAAGCATGATGTCTTACCTGTTATGTCTAGCTCCCACGTCATAAAAGCATGATGTCTTACCTGTTATGTCTAGCTCCCACATGTCATAAAAGCATGATGTCTTACCTGCTATGTCTAGCTCCGACATGTCAGTCGTTGCGACTCTGTCATCTTGATCATCTTTGTTTTGGCCAGGGCCTCTGTGTGACGTCATCTCTTGTTGGTTTCCACCATTGCTGTCATCATCTCTTCTGTCCCTCTCTATAGTCAATTTAAAAGAAAAAAACAATTTCCACTGCAATTTTTACTGCAAACGTTAATGACACAGGTGTCTTTGTCACCGAAGGAATTACCGATTGGGGTCAATTGGTATCATCATTGGGAGAATAGGGTTTCAATCGGGATAATAGTATCTCCCAATCAGGATAGTATAGTAGACATCAACCCCTGTGAGCCACACTTCTTTATGTGGTATCCTCATTGGGAGAATAGGGTTTCAATCAGGATAACAGTATCTCCCAATCAGGATAGTATAGTAGACATCAACCCCTGTGAGCCACACTTCTTTATGTGGTATCCTCATTGGGAGAATAGGGTTTCAATCGGGATAACAGTATCTCCCAATCAGGATAGTATAGTAGACATCAACCCCTGTGAGCCACACTTCTTTATGTGGTATCCTCATTGGGAGAGTAGGGTTTCAATCGGGATAACAGTATCTCCCAATCAGGATAGTATAGTAGACATCAACCCCTGTGAGCCACACTTCTTTATGTGGTATCCTCATTGGGAGAGTAGGGTTTCAATCGGGATAACAGTATCTCCCAATCAGGATAGTATAGTAGACATCAACCCCTGTGAGCCACACTTCTTTATGTGGTATCCTCATTGGGAGAATAGGGTTTGAATCGGGATAACAGTATCTCCCAATCAGGATAGTATAGTAGACATCAACCCTTGTGAGCCACACTTCTTTATGTGGTATCCTCATTGGGAGAATAGGGTTTCAATCAGGATAACAGTATCTCCCAATCAGGATAGTATAGTAGACATCAACCCCTGTGAGCCACACTTTATGTGGTATCCTCATTGGGAGAATAGGGTTTCAATCAAGATAACAGTATCTCCCAATCAGGATAGTATAGTAGACATCAACCCCTGTGAGCCACACTTCTTTATGTGGTATCCTCATTGGGAGAATAGGGTTTCAATCGGGATAACAGTATCTCCCAATCAGGATAGTATAGTAGACATCAACCCCTGTGAGCCACACTTCTTTATGTGGTATCCTCATTGGGAGAATAGGGTTTCAATCGGGATAACAGTATCTCCCAATCAGGATAGTATAGTAGACATCAAACCCTGTGAGCCACACTTCTTTATGTGGTATCCTCATTGGGAGAATAGGGTTTCAATCGGGATAACAGTATCTCCCAATCAGGATAGTATAGTAGACATCAACCCCTGTGAGCCACACTTCTTTATGTGGTATCCTCATTGGGAGAATAGGGTTTCAATCGGGATAACAGTATCTCCCAATCAGGATAGTATAGTAGACATTCACCCTATGAGTGTTTATACTCGGAGAACAATTAGTTTCGCGCTCACACAGAGGCAGATCTACAGTTTTGGACAGACTTATTGGGACATCGGAACAAGAATTGACCACCCCCATTTCCCCATCAATGGGCTTAGTGTTTGGGGATTGATGGACTTGCATTCCCTTTTTAGAGTAGTGGGCTGCTATATCAATAAATGTGTGTATCCCGAACCCCAACGTTTTTGGGTAGTCCATATAAAAAAGGCCCTGAAAAAACTGAATTGTAAACAATAAGGAATAGGTTAGATTTCTTACTGCATCCACGGAAAATGAACAACAGAGCATCGAGTATCCAAAATAAATGCTGCAGATCAAACATGCAGAGTGATGGGTAAGGGTGAATACAGGGGGGGAGGGGGGGGGGGGGGGGGCAAGGAGGCCATTACAAACAAAACTTTATAAAAAAATATTTTGCCTACAAGGGGGGGTGAGAGGGGATCCACCACTGATTGCACACTCGTGATTTGTTTTGCCACAAATATTTTGCCTAGAAGGGGTTGAGGCTGTGCGACCTGGATGTTTCGAACAGTATGACAAAAAAACAATACTGCAAAAATTGCATATACATCATTTATGACTTCTATAAACAGGTTGCCGGGATCCCCATAGGATCTCCTCTATCACCAGTCCTAGCAAACATATTTATGAAAAACAAATGCGAGAAAACAGCTCTTCAATCTGCAACCCACAAACCAAGACTCTGGCTCTGCTATGTTGACAACACCTTCATCATCTGACCACACAACTCCAGCAAGAATTTCTTCATCACCTCAACCATATCATCATCTGGACATCAAATTCACCATGGAAACAGAAAAGTCTGGTTCACTCCCGTTCAGCAGCTCCCGCCTACAGCAAATCCTCGAACACAAGATAAAAAGCTACTGCACTCTCTTCAGTCTCCTGATGACGGCTAAAGCAGACTAATCGAAACGTTGAGGATAAACCAACCTGCTCTTCTCAGAGCCATCACTTCTTCCAAGAAGAGATTATTATATGGTGTACCTGAAATAACTTGATACCATCTCCACCATGCAAAGCCTCAAATCCTACATCAATTTTTGTTTTGTTTTGTTTTGTTTTATTTTTACATAAACCCGTTTTCTATTACGAAAACAGATATAAATGATCAGGGAAAAAAAGGATTAGAAAACAGATAAACTTTCTTTTTTCTTACCAGTTGATAATGTATCCTGCAGGCTGGACTCCAAGATTTCCACAGGTCTCCCAGCGCCTGTTTGTACAACGATTTGTTCTATAAAAAAAAACGTACAAGAAAACATTCTTTAATTCCAAAATTTATGTCAAAAGTGGGCTAGGAGGCCGCCTCTCGCATCAGCTATGCTACTGGTCAGGGCAATAATAACAGGCAGTTTTACTAGTAGGAATAGGCCAATGAATTTGGCTATAATTCTGATATTTTTGGCAGTCGGAATAATATCTATTTTTCTTCTCCTTACTTATTATGTTTTTATCTCCCAAAAATCAAAAATCCACCCCCCTTTTAGCTACGCCACTGTATCTTATGTTCAATTGAAAATACAAAAGGAAAAATGCACAGTACAAATTGGGACCCGACTATATGACATAACAGTAAAGACACTGGAACTATTGCATTAGGATGATTTGTATGAAATACATCCACTAGTATACAAATATTGGGTTCCTTAGAGTTCAACGAGAATGTTTATTACATGTATATCACAAGGTAACATTTAGGATATTTAACTTTATTTGAACAGAAGAAGCCATCTTTTTGTCAATTCCGAACAACACATGCAGATGGCCTGATCATATGAAATACTGTAACAAGGTGCCTAAATAACCCATTCTGGATATTCTGTTTGAACATTTCTATTAATTCGGAAATAATAGGCTGAGAGTCAGCTTCTTTGTTATTGTCAGAAACATCTCTAACAAAAGTCCTTTTTTTATCAGATTGTTTGTCCGACTAAGGAAAATTTGTATTGAGCAGTTTGTATTGAGCAGAATATCAGCTCCATTTTACGCACACGAAAACATTCTGTATTTCAGAAATTTATGTCAAAAGCAGGCTTATGGGGCCGCCTTCCCCATCTGCTACGCTACTGTCAGGTCGGAGTAATATTAACAGGCAGTTTTACTAGTAGGAATAGGCCGGTGAATTTGGCTCTAATTCTCGGATATTAATTGGCAGTCAGAATAATATCTATTTTTTCTTCTCCTTGCTTATGTTTTTATCTCCCAAAAACCCAAATCCCCCTGCCCCCTTTAGCTATGCCACTGTGTCCTAAGTTCAATTGAAAATACAATACTAATACTATCCACAATGATCTGGCTATATATATATATATAAAGTGCTTAATTATTTCACTACATATTCTGTGTAATGGCTATATGGCTTTGAGGACAAAAGCAATTTAGTAACACAAGTGCTAATTAATTTGCGCCGTTCCAAGTTCCACAGAAATATTGGGACAACAGAACAAGAATCGACCACCCTCATTTCCCCATCAATGGGTATGGAGTGTTTGGGGATTGATGGACTTGCATTCCCCTTTTTAGAGTAGTGGGGCACTATATCAATAATTATGTGATCTTTAAATAATTTTTTGTACAAACATTTTTTATCAAAATTGTTACTTTACCTGATGGTATCCGCTTTTTAGGGGGTTCATCCGGATCCTGTATAACTGACCGGCTTGGTGGATGATGGTGTTTGGATGTTTCTGGACGATCTTTAAAGAATAACATAAACCATCATTCTTTAAACCATCAAGTTTTATCCCCCATAAACATGTTTTTGTGTCTAGTTTTTTAACGTCTAACGTGTCTTTGTATATTAATACATTGTTTTTGGTAAAAACCACCAAGTATTTTAGCGGTTAAAAAATAAATGCAAAAATGTGTTCATGAGAAGTGTTATCAACTAGAGGCTTTTAAACATCTACACTTGTTTTTACAGCAAATTCTAAAGTTGAATTTTGTCATCAGCAGCTTCGCACTCACATAGAGGCAGATCTACAGTCTTTGACAGACTTATTGGGACATCGGAACAAGAATTGACCTCATTTCCCCATCAATGGGCTTAGTGTTTGGGGATTGATGGACTTGCATTCCCCTTTTTAGAGTAGTGGACTGCTATATCAATAAATGTGTGTATCCCGAACTCCAACGTTTTTGGGTAGTCCATATAAAAAAGGCCCTGAAAAAACCGAATTGTAAACCATAAGGAATAGGTAACATTTCTTACTACATCCCCGGAAAACGTTAAAGTCATTATTTTAAGCACTCAGAAACACTACAGAGCATCAAGAATCCAAAATAAATGCTATGGATCACACATTTAGAGTGGCGGGCAAGGGTGAATACAGGGGGGGGGGATTTTGCTATATGTATCATTTCGCTATATATTCTGTGTTTATGTTCTGGCTTTGAGGACAAAAGCAATTAAGTAACACAAGTGCTAATTAATTTGTGCCGTTCCAAGTTCCACATTGTGTGACATGGCGGTGTTATTATTGAACTTGGAATGGCAGAAATATTATCAACGTTTAATAGGGAGATGTTAGGAACACCATTATAAGTGTTCTATTTTGTTTTCTTCAACTGTCTTACCTGGTGGGGCAACTGGTTCCTTTTCTAACCTGTCACGTCTTGAGTACAAAATCAGCCTCAATTCACCTTTCCTCAAATCAAAACGGCTCACTAAATCTTCTTCTGTGAATTGCCGAAGTGCTTTACCGTTCACTTCATGGAAAAGGCTGGCAGTGGATTGCCGTATGCCAATTTGTACAAGCCATAACTTCACATCGTCAATGGTCCAATCAGTCATGCGTGGTGGCAGCTCAGGAATAACCGTTCCTAAAATAGCAGACAGTCCCATAATACGTAATAAATATTTTGAACAACCATGTTATAATTGGTGTACAGTTTATATGTAAACAACTCGTGCAGGGCATGCGAAAAGGGTTAGCACCGCATTGCACACGGTAAATAAATGGAAACAAACAATATCAATAAATTGTTTATTTTTGCAGTGGCCAAACAAAATTTCTTTTTTGAAACTGTTTAAATCTTACCTCTGTGGGGTGGCTGAAACTCAGTACTAAAATTCTATGACCAACTATGACAGGCGCTAAGGTTTGAATTAAAAAATTTACTAAGTCATTTCAGTGAAAGAAAAGAAATCCCCGAGTTTCGATGGTATGCGGATGTAGAGACAAAACAGCAGTGTTTGCACAGTTTATGTAAAATATTCCACGCAGCAGGTTTATGTGAGCTCGTCATGCTCGTATGTATGCCGACGCACCAATTACATGTGCCAACATTGGCATATGTTTTGTCGTAATGCTCATGTGACCGTGCAGCCATCAAAACTAAGGTAATTCTTTAACGCTAAATCTTGGGAGTATTTCATTAAAAACACTTGATATCTTGAGATATCTTGAAATTCAAACCTCGATGAGATGCATTGTATTTGGTGATGGAATTATAGTATACTTCACACAGGTAAAAATTTTACAACGTCAATGTAGTACACGGAGGTGAAATCCAACCTGGGCGTATGTGCACCCAGTATCAACCTGGTGATATTCTGTACTTTTGGTGGTGTAACCACAGATATACATGTACATAACCTATGGCTATAGAGTGACAGCAACTATTCAAAATGACATCTGGACACCAACGGTGACATTGGCTGACTTGTGCTATCCAAACAAATATAACCTATACTTCATAGACTGACAGCATCTTTTCAAAACGACGTCTAGACACCATGACGGGGACAACGCCAGACTAGGGTTAAAACCATGGGCGTGGTGGAATACGGGTGTGCAATCTTTAGGCTATTGGACGTTTTCTGTGTATGTGTTAATTTATACGCGCACGCAATGCATTATTTAATGGTGCCCTCACACCATAGCGATCACCAGTTGCGTATGGTTGCGAATAAAAAATAGTGGTCATAAGTTCCGAACGCAACTCACACGCAACTAATAGGTTTTATAGGTTTGAAGTACGCAACAAGCACGCAGGTGATCGCAGACACACGCAGAGTAAGTTCAGAAATTTTGAACATGTTCAATAATTCTCTGCGAATGCCTGCGATCAATTTATACGCAACAGGGACGCTACGCACGAAACACGATCGCAACAGGTACGCAACTCATAAGTTATGAACGCAGGTGATCGCAGGTCTAAATTTAAGGTATCTGGCTAGGTTTTGGTAGCGTACATGTTGCGAATGTGTTGCGTACCTGTTGCGATCATGTTGCGATCGTGTTGCGTGCCTGTTGCGATCGTGTTGCGTGCCTGTTGCAATCCTGTTGCGTGTGTAGCGTACCCCCAACCTATTGTGCGTATTCCCAGCGTATCCCCAACCTATGCCCTGCGTATCCAACCTATTAGTTTCAGTAGTTTTGACATCACTTTTGGTGTCACTTTTATCAGATTTCTTGGTAGCTTTCCCCATGTTGACTCTTCGATGACCAAATCAGTACTGAAGAAAATGCTGAATCGGCTCCGCTGTTATAGGTTTTTATCACGTGACCGATATTCGCAACTAGCACGCAACTAGCACGCAGGTCCAACGCAACTTGTAAGTTTTGAACGCAACTCAAACGCAACTCGTACGCAGGTGATCGCAGATATTGGGGGATCATAAGTTCAGTTCGCAACCCACACGCAACCCACACGCAACCCACACGCAACTCACACGCAACCCATAGGTTGAATAGGTTAGAAATTGACAACATTGTTGATTTGGGTTGCGTTTGGTGCGTATAAAAATATTTTTTACACGCAACTCATAGGTTTCAGCATACGCTATGGTGTGAGGGCACCATAAGACTCACATGCGTGCTCTCGGCCGGTTTTAGAGAATATGAGAACACCATTTCTGTGCGTGCCTAAAACGTGGTAACCACCTCGCTCAATCAAACATCAAATTTCACTTACCGGCTGTGGAATGTTCAACCGTCTGTTCAGTGCGATTAAATTGGATGGAAGATTCTGTAATGTTGCTAATCTCTGGGGTTTGTCCTTCAGAATCCCTGGCGTTCTTGATAGTAGTAAGTTTAAGAAAGTTCTTCTTGCTGTCCTTTCTCGAGTACAAAAGTTTCCGAACGTCACCTGTTTTCAAATTAAAATCATTCCGTAGATCTCCTTCTGTGTACATTAGTAATAAGTCGCCTGTTACATTCTCATGCTTGAACTCGCTTGCTGTGGTTTTATCCACGCCAATATACAACAACCACCACTCAACTTCATCATTTGTAAAATCTTTCAAATGTTTGTGTGTTCTGCTTGATCTTGTGGCAGCAGATTGTGTTTCCTCTTCCCTCTGTGTGTTTCTCTCTGAAAAAAAAAAAAGTGAAGCAAACTTCATCAATGGCAGTTTTGAGGCTTTGCAATGAAAGTTCAACATACATATGTGCGAAATATTGGAAACATGTCCACCCAAAAGCTATGTCTTTTGATTTAACGAATTTTCAATAAATTCATTGGTGGCAATTTCCTAATGTGTTTATTACAATTGTTTCTCACAATTCACACTTCTTTTACTTTTATATACTCATAGTTTTCAAATAGTTATATTGTACAGTTTCCAATGGTAACCAAGGTTATTTTTATACAGAAATCATTTTGATAACAGAATGTTTGAAATGAAACCAGCTCAACCCTACTCAGGAACTTCAATTCGTATGATCGACCGTAACCCCTGAATATTCACAATAAAATATTGTTTGTTACGAGACTGGCATGAATGTGCTTCCGTAGTTTTCTGCTATAGCATTCCTTCAAGAAGGATTCTGAGCAAATTATAACATGTCCCTTTTCATAGGTTATGCCACTAAACAACATATGTTTTTTTTAAATCTAAAATTACAGTAAAACATTTCTCCAATAGATGTTAACTTACGAGAGGTTTACCTCGGAGAACAGGGTTTTTCTGAATTTGACAACACTAATGATGTCAACTTGAATGTTTCATGGTGTTCATATTGGCCAAATATGAATGCCAGTGTATAGCCCTAGTCCTAACTCTGCAAAAAATGCGATGTTAAAATAACACCAATGGAACAAACAGCCCAGTCACAGGCAATCCTCCCTACACCCCTTTGCCACAGAAAATAAGGCGCTTAATGAGACCGCCCTCAATGAGAAATATCTTTTCATACTCAAAATAAAAATTCAACTTCTCTCGCTCTTTCTGTGTTCTATCTTGTCAACATTAATACATTTATAGAAAGTTGACCTTGTATATGCGGCTACCTGCCATCAGTAGAGAGTTAGTACCAACCTGCTGTATATATGTATTTCATCCTGACACCTTTTTTATATTTGTATGTTATATCGGACAAGATTACGTGTATGTCGATTGTAGTGGATTCACGACTAAGCGTTTGTGTGACTTCAATTAAATGTTCAAATTGCGTAGTAAGTTCTTCCCCTTCCAATCATCCTCATTCCTTATCAGTAACTAACCAAACGAGTCACTACAGATATTACCAAAACCATGAAGTATGGCAACAAAAGTCTGACCTCAAATATATCTACAACCAAAAACACAGAAATAGTTTGGATATACCAAAGGAAATCCCCAAAAGGATTAAATTCACGTAAATGACACCAATGCAGAAATTTATATAGGTTGGTGTAGGGCAAAATTAAAATCAATTGTAATGCAGAAATTCTTAAAGTTCAACTCCTGAGGGTGTTTCAGATTTTTTACAGATGGGAACCAAGAAGCTGCTTTGCCACCAAGACCAACATTCTTACTGAGATCCAATTCAACTAGTCACTCATATTACTCATTGCCTTCAAAATAATTGTGCAGAGTCACGCAATGCATCATTATTAGATAGATTCAGTTCAGTGAAACTGGGTATATCGCTCAATGACACAGTCATATCATTGGCATCTTGACCTGTCATTGAGCACCCACTCAAGTCCAACATCTGAAGATGTTTCATTTCCTGTAAATGAGGAGCCCATAACATCGCAGAGCCACCCAAATGTTTATTTCCAGACAGAAGCAAAACCACCAAATTGGTCATTTTATTCAGTGACAGCTTCACATCTTCACCTGTCATTGAGCATTTACTCAAGTCCAACTTCTGAGGATGTTTCAGGCATTGTAAATCAGGTGCCCACAACTTTACTGAACTACCCAAGGCTGTATTGCCAGAAAGGCCTAGTTCAGTAAGAAATCTTGCATTCCCCAAAGATGATGCAATCATTTTCACATGCCTCATTGTCCCCACAACAAAATTGTAGAAGATTTTTCTTGATGCCATGTTCAATCAAATCCAGAATTGTTTAAAATTCATCAGTGCCTATAATAAGCTTTGGAAATGTTTTTGTTGGTCCTGTGATAAATTAGCCATGCATCCTGATATTTTTCACTAGATAAAGATGAATGCATGGAAATAATATATAATACAGGCTGGCTTGTCAGAAGGTATTGACTAGAAATAAGATGCCCTAAATAAAGATGAGTGCATGGAAATAATATATAATACAGGCTGACCTGTCAGAAGGTATTGACTAGAAATAAGATACCCTAAATAAAGATGAATGCATGGAAATAATATATAATACAGGCTGGCCTGTCAGAAGGTATTGACTAGAAATAAGATGCCCTAAATAAAGATGAATGCATGTGTAGTAACCTGAGGATTCAGTATTTCATCATAGCGCCCTCAATTGTTTGTGTCTCGTCAGTCATGGTTGTTCTAAAGATGGCTTCCATCCAGTCAGTTATATCAGAATAAATCAATCGTTGTATTCCCCAAAATAAGTTGTGTTCCCAGTTATTTCTGTAGTTATAACAATTGGCGACGAGGTAAAATGAATACCTTTGGTAATATCGGCGAGTATAAGGCCGAGAGGGAAACGTGGCCGCTGTACGTGGAGCGTCTAAAACAGTTTTTTGAGGCCAATGACGTGACAGCACATGGTATTGGTAAGCAGAGAGCTATACTATTGAGTGTGTGCGGTGCAGATACGTATAAACTGATTTCGAGCCTTGTGTTGCCAGATAAAGCAGGTGACAAGACTTTTGATGAACTGATTTCGCTTACGAAGAATCACTTCAACCCCAAACCATCGGTTATTGTGGAGAGGTACAAGTTTAATTCCCATGTTAGACAACAGGGACAGTCAGTTGCAGTATTTATTGCAGAACTACGACACCTCGCACAACATTGTGATTATGGGGAAACACTAAACGACATGTTGAGAGATCGGTTAGTGTGTGGAATCAATGATGATCGTATTCAGCGGAGACTGTTATCCGAGTCTTCGCTACAGTTCCAGAAGGCTAGGGAAATAGCGCGGGCAATGGAATTAGCAGAGAAGAATGCAAAGGACATACAGAAAAACGCTGAAACAGTGTCAGTCAGTCCTGCACAGCTGCAAGCAAACAAATTGTCCGGTACAAGGCATAAAGTCAAGCGCCAAGGAAAACAACAGGCACCGTCACAGCCACATGGAAGCACAAACAAATGCTATCGATGTGGACGAACTGATCACACAGCTCAGAATTGCAGAGCTCGCTCGTATAACTGTCACACTTGTGGTAAACAAGGACATCTCGCCAAGGTTTGCCGGAGTGGTAAACCCACACAAACACCGAACAAGTTCAAACACAACACGTACAACATTGAGGGAAATGTTGACTGTGAAGAGAGTGCACCAGTAGCAAGTAACTATACTATGTACAAGACCTCCTCGCAAACAAAGGTACCACCATTAATTGTGAAGGTAACGATTAATGAGAAAACAGTTTCAATGGAAGTTGACACCGGTGCATCGGTATCGATTATTAGTGAAGACACTTACAACTCGGTATTTACAGAGAGCAAACCACTACTCCATAAAAACACAGATGTAGTATTACGTACCTACACTGGACAGAAGATACCAGTTGTTGGTTGTTGCACAGTCGCAGTTAAGCACAATAATCAAACAGCTCAACTCCCACTTCTCATTGTGTCGGGCCAAGGACCAAACCTTCTTGGACGCGATTGGCTACGCAGTCTACAGCTAGCATGGCACACAATTAGACAAGTGAGACAAGCATCGTCTGCCTCCGATATCATGGAACGCTACAGTGAGTTGTTCCGCGATGGATTGGGAAAACTTAAAGGCCAGACAGTACACATTAACATGAAGGCAGATGCCAAGCCCAGATTCTGCAAGGCCAGAACAGTGCCTTTTGCAATGAAGCAACAAGTTGAAGATGAACTCGATAGACTCCAGAAAGATGGGGTCATTGAGCCAGTAACATTTTCACGTTGGGCAGCACCCATTGTACCCGTGATGAAAGAGTCAGGTAAAATTCGAATCTGCGGTGACTATAAGGCTACAGTTAACCAATCCGCTAATGTTGATACTTACCCACTGCCTCGCGTTGAAGAACTCTTTGCTGCTATGTCTGGTGGCAAAACATTCAGTAAGCTTGATTTGAGCCATGCCTACCTGCAACTCGTACTAGACGAGGGATCGCGTGAACTGGTCACAATCAACACACACAGGGGGCTATTCCAGTATACGCGGATGCCCTTTGGTATATCAGCAGCACCTGCGATTTTTCAACGGACAATTGAAAGTTTGTTGGCTGATATTCCACAAGCTGTCGCATTTCTCGATGATGTGCTGGTAACGGGGCATACTGAAGCAGAACACATCGCAAATCTCGAGAAAGTTCTCCACCGACTTCAAAGCGCAGGACTACGCCTGAAGCGAGAAAAATGTAAATTCTTCGCCCCGGAGGTGGTGTACCTCGGTCATCGCATCAATGCTGCAGGACTGCACCCTACATTGGAGAAAGTGCAAGCAGTGAAGGATGCACCAGTGCCTCGTAATGTCACAGAGTTGAAATCATATCTGGGCCTCCTTAATTACTACGGGAGGTTTTTGCCGAACTTGTCATCGGTACTAGCCCCTCTGCATTCTCTGCTGAGGAAAAGCATGTGCTGGTCATGGAAACCAGAGCATGAGAAATCCTTCCGCACATCCAAGGAATTGTTAATGTCAACAAGAGTACTCGTGCACTACGACCCTGAGAAGGAGTTAGTGTTGTCATGTGATGCCAGCCCATATGGTGTGGGCGCTGTGCTGGCACACCGGATGTCGGATGGTTCTGAGCACCCAGTCGCGTATGCATCACCATTAGTCGGACAGATACGATAAAAAGTGTCATTAAGTATTGTGCACAGTTTGCCTACCATTGGCACATGTACTGAAAGATGCAGTGAAGCGATAATAGATTAACCAATCAGGCTACACTCCACCACCAACACCAATATAATTATGAATATGGATGAAGTGAACTGTATGAGCCAGCAAGCCCCCTGTTGTTTAAGCCTATTAGTAAACCAAGATATAAACAAAGGTGATAATTGGCTCTACCAGGCTGATACTGGGATCAAGATGTTTGACCTTGGCGGGAGTACAGTGTTGTACCATGGTACAATGACTTAGGAAATCCAGCAATTAGGATAGGCCCAATGGTGTACCTTATGTCATGATGGAAAAAACCTAATGGTGTACCATATAATTAATGTCGTTGTTTGAGTTGGGGATATGCCATAAAATACAAGACAAGACACGAACGGTCAGATGGAAAATACAAAAACAGCAAAACACTAATCATGAATAAACTGCAAATTTTACGAGTCATGGTACTATGATAACAATTAACAAAGATAATACACATAAGTAGTTTACATAGAACAATTTTATAGGTACATTTTAATTTTATATTTAAATGCATTAAGTGTAGACGAGTTTCTAATATCACTGGGAAGCTTGTTCTAGTTTATTGCACCAGTATATCGAATTGTGTGTTGAAATATTTGTGTCCTGTGTTTTGGAAGATGAATATGTTTTGGTTGAAGTTCTGGTGTTGTAGTTACTGTATGAATGTTGTAACTAAATTTGAAGAGCTCTTGCCAATTGAATTAAGAATTTATTTTTTGACCCAAGAGTAGTCAAATCTATTATTCATGAGATAATAATAAACTATCGGACAATATTGGAGAATACTATAATGTTTATTAATATGTGGACATATAATTATATATTCACAAATGAATATTATTCAATAATATTCTATTCTGGACTTGGACTATTAGGCCAAAACAAGTCTCTGGTTTCTGGTCTCCGCGCGCGTCGCCTCAGACCCAGGTGTCGGCATTTTTATTTATTTATTTTTGATATGAAACGACGTCCAATTGCAGCCAAAATTGTTGGTTCGATTGGAATTCTGCTGTGCTGTGCTTTCAACGACTTTTTCACACAGGAGTATGAACGTTTTCCCAATTTGTGAGGCTTCTCTTAGCCACCATACATTGTATATGTGAAATTTGTTCCCCGCGTACACAATGTAAAAAAAACAATTATTGTTAAGAAATAATAAAGTTGTAAAAAAAATACTATATCCTTGATGAAATGTTGTCACTCTGATCCTTACGCAATGGTAGTTTTAAAATATTTAAGGACAAATGTCATCTTTTGGATTGAGATATTTTGGAGATATATATGACAGCCCAGACAATTTGGTTCAAGTTATGCTGTTATAGGACAGCCTTTCTAATTATATACAGCTATCTTAATGTCTTGAACAATTTAATCATACTAATGACCACGGTCCCCCTCACAAACCTCATGCCCACCCTCACCCCGACCTAAGCCCCTGCCCCCATTAACAAATCTTTGTACAGTAAACCGATGCACACATACATGTATTTCTGGAGCCCAGTTTAACCCCTTCCCCACCCTGCTTTCACCCTTCCAATGTCAGCAATTTCACTTATTTACTATAAATTCGAAAGTATTGATCGGGTGCCTTCTTACACATAGAAACAAAACATGCTATATTTAGCTTGTTTCTAAAAATTTATTATTAAAGCATTATTATTTATTAAGCTGCCCCATTTGTACTGATGTCAAATTAAAAAAACGGGTTTCATAAGCATCCAGCAGTGAGCCATGGCTCCGCCTTTCTATTTTATGTATAAGAGAGCGAGTCTGAATATAAGGGTGCGAGATTTACAATGGTTTTATTCTCGCTATGATAAGACTGATTTTAGTTTAAGTATAAGAGAGCGAGTCTGAATATAAGGGTGCGAGATTTACAATGGTTTTATTCTCGCTATGATAAGACTGATTTTTTTGTTTTAAGTATAAGAGAGCGAGTCTGAATATAAGGGTGCGAGATTTACAATGGTTTTATTCTCGCTATGATAAGACTGATTTTAGTTTAAGTATAAGAGAGCGAGTCTGAATATAAGGGTGCGAGATTTACAATGGTTTTATTCTTGCTATGATAAGACTGATTTTAGTTTAAGTATAAGAGAGCGAGTCTGAATATAAGGGTGCGAGATTTACAATGGTTTTATTCTCGCTATGATAAGACTGATTTTAGTTTAAGTAGGCCTATAAGAGAGCGAGTCTGAATATAAGGGTGCGAGATTTACAATGGTTTTATTCTCGCTATGATAAGACTGATTTTAGTTTAAGTATAAGAGAGCGAGCCTGAATATAAGGGTGCGAGATTTACAATGGTTTTATTCTCGCTATGATAAGACTGATTTTAGTTTAAGTAGGCCTATAAGAGAGCGAGTCTGAATACAAGGGTGCGAGATTTACAATGGTTTTATTCTCGCTATGATAAGACTGATTTTAGTTTAAGTATAAGAGATCGAGTCTGAATATAAGGGTGCGAGATTTACAATGGTTTTATTCTCGCTATGATAAGACTGATTTTAGTTTAAGTATTAAGAGAGCGAGTCTGAATATAAGGGTGCGACATTTACAATGGTTTTATTCTCGCTATGATAAGACTGACTTTAGTTTAAGTATAAGAGAGCGAGTCTGAATATAAGAGTGCGAGATTTACAATGGTTTTATTCTCGCTATGATGAGACTGATTTTAGTTTAAGTATAAGAGAGCGAGTCTGAATATAAGGGTGCGAGATTTACAATGGTTTTATTCTCGATTCGATGAGACTGATTTTAGTTTAAGTATAAGAGAGCGAGTCTGAATATAAGGGTGCGAGATTTACAATGCCTTTATTCTCGCTATGATAAGACTGATTTTTTTGTTTTAAGTATAAGAGAGCGAGTCTGAATATAAGGGTGCGAGATTTACAACGGTTTTATTCTCGCTATGATAAGACTGACTTTAGTTTAAGTAAGAGAGCGAGTCTGAATATAAGAGTGCGAGATTTTTTTTTCTTTTTTTTTTCGTGAAAGTGGAGTTTAAAACTCCATTTATTCAACAATCATATACATACATTCATTACAACACACCATATTACGTTAAATAAATATACATATGTACAAAAATAAAATTAAGTACAGTAAGGTGTAGTAAAATAATGGTGTCAATTATACAACAAGGAACATAATCATGAACACTAAATATCAAATAATCATGACGGAAAATAGATACGGAAACGAAGGCTCATGCACCCCGAATGACAAACGATGATAAACAAATCATGCAAAATCAATCAATATATAAATAATACACAACAAAGAACATAAATCATGAACACTAAATATCGAATAATCATGTCGGAAAATACAAATAAATATGGAAAAAGGCTCATGCAAAATGAATGACAAACAGGGTGATACACAAGTCATGCAAATTCAATCAATTAATTAATCAATCAATCTATAAATAATAATAATAAAGTAAACTATTTAGAAACGAACACTCATCAGGTTATCCTAAAAAACAAAATATATACAAACGAAATGAGATATAAATTCTCAAATCATACAAAGTAAATGCAAAACAATCAATCAAATTAGACACATGCATAGTAAATAACAATAGCAGTAGTACATTAATTAAATTAAATTAACAATTAACAATTATTCAAATATTAGCACACACAAAAGGAATCATGGAAATCCAGAAATATAAACAATATTGGCAAACAAAAATCAAAATCAGAATCCAAGTTAGAAACAGAATCTCAGGTTATCGCCTTCGATGAAACAAAGGGCAGAATTTCTATTATAAATGAAACGGAAAACATCAGGTAATCGCAACTTTTCCAAAAGAATAAATTTCCTCAAACTACATTGGTACATACGAAGAATATCCAGGTTATAACTATTGCTTTGATCGATAAGTTTACATCTGATTTTCCAAATAGTTCTGTGAAGTCTACTAATAAGTAATAAACAAATATCCTTTTTCAAACCCACCCCCAAAATTCTGCAAATATCCGATAGGGTAAAAGTCATATCTTTGTTATATTTCTTTATGATATTCTCGACAAAAAACCAGGCATTCGTATGTTTAGTGCAATTAATAAATAGGTGTTCGATGGTTTCTTTACTAGCTTTGCACAAGAGACAGAGATTATCGTCAGTAATTCCCCATTTTTCAAGTTTGTCTTTGGTCGGCAGTATCCTATGTTTCAGTTTAAACCACATGTCCTTGTCCCAGACATCCATAAATTCGTATTTGTTCTGTAACCAGATTTGATTCCAATTAATATTACTAACTTTAAAGAAAAAACTCCACTCTTCTTGAGCAGTGGGCGTGATTAGATTTCTGCTGATCAGAATATTATAGATAACCTTCACATTTATATTGGTTAAATCAATAACAGTATCTTTATTATTAAAGGTAACCTTATTCAAAAAGTGGTTCGGTGGTCCTCTGGATTCATTTATATAATCTTTTTTAATGTTTCTGTTTAAGCCTGCCATAATGCGGCCGGCATTTACGGGCAAAATAGCACACGAATCAGCAATTTTCTTGAAAGAAAACAACTGGCCATCTTGGGTAATATCTTTAAGGTGGATAATTCCCCGAGGTTTCAAAATTTTGGAGTCTAGGGCTTTTTCTTGGTTGCCAGTAATAATCGTGTTGTTCCACAGAGGTAAGTTACCCGTTTCATTGACGCACGAGTAAAAAGTATCAATAATAGCTCCGGATTTTTTAAAATTTACAATAAGATCTTTATAGTAAGTCTGGGCCGTGGAGACAATAGCTTTGGGGGAATTGAAAACGTACCAGTCAAGTTGGCTTTCACCACTGGCTTGCGAAATACAATAACTAAACAAGGGTTTCCATTTACCGGAACTTTCGCGAAATTTACGTAGAGTATTAATTTTCAAAGCTTGTAATTTACATTTGACGTCAATAACGCCGGTACCTCCGTTTTCGGGGGGCCCGCAAATAACACTTCTTTTGATCTTATCGGGTTTTCCGTTCCAAAGGAACGACCACTTAATTTTCTCCATTTTCGAGATATACACTTCAGGACAATCCAAAACCGAACCAAAATATGAGAGTCCAGCTCCAAAAAAACTATTAATAACTATAGACTTACCTTTCAAGGTAAGATCCCTAGTTTTCCATATATTGAGAGTTTTTTCCATTTTACTAATCCTAGGTTCCCAGTTTCTAGCCGAATTATCATCATTCCCGAAATAAATTCCCAATATTTTAAGGTGATCATTGACCCACGAGAAACCCCCCGGCTTATCTTTTCTATCTTTCCATTTCCCCAACCATAACCCCTGAGATTTCCCTACATTAATTTTAGACCCAGACCCCCCACTATAAACAGTAAAACTTCGTCCAAAACATCAAAATCATTATCATTAGTAAGAAAAATCGTAGTGTCGTCGGCGTGCTGGATTAAATTCAAAATCTGACTACTATCTGGAAGAACAAAACCTTTGAGATTATTATTATTTCTGATCAGACAAGCCAACCCTTCAGCACAAATTGTATACAGCAAGGGAGAAAGGGGACATCCCTGCCTAATTCCCCGGGTCACCCCGAAGGTTTCCGTAAGAAAATTGTTAATTATAATAGAACTGCTCGGGTTACTATATAGGGTTCGCACCCACCTAATAAGCCCATTTGGAATTCCCATTTTATTCATAATGCCAAACATGTAAACCCACTCTATCCTATCAAATGCCTTTTCCTGGTCAATACTTAGTAGAGCCCCCTGTTTCCCCTCGTTGTTGATATAATAAATACTATCCCTAAGGGTCATTAAATTGTCGTGAATATTTCTTCCCGTGACTCCGCAAGATTGGTCGTCGCCAATAATAAGGGGCATAATTTTCTTTAATTTATTAGTTATGACTTTTGAAATAATCTTATAATCCACATTTAAAAGACTAATAGGCCTCCAATTCTTTAGGTTATTACGCTCTCCCCTATTTTTAAAAATTAAGCGGATAAGCGCAATATTCATTGAATCAGGGAGACGATCATTTTTTAAACATTCATTGGCCACTTCAATAAAATCAAATTTAATGACTGGCCAGAAAAGTTGATAGAATTCGACTGTCAATCCATCCAACCCAGGGGATTTATCTCTTTTCATGTGATTAAGGGCAAAGGATAAATCGTTTTCGTCAAGATCTTTTTCGAGATCGTCAATGACGTCATCATCGAAAGAAACGAAGTTAACATTATCAAGAATAGTGCCATAATTTTCATTAGATATCTCTTCGCTCGTGTACAGATTTTCATAAAAGGAATTTGCATACTCACACATAGAAAATGTATCTGCATAAAATTTACCATCACATCAACTAAATTGGTTAAAATGTTATCGTTATTTCTTTGTTTTTCCATGCGACGAAAGAAATTAGTTGGTTTCTCACCCGTTATTTTATTAATATGACACCTGACCCTAAACTTTTCCAAGTCCTCGAGCTCGTAAGCTTTTATTTTATTTTCGATTTCGGAAATGACATTAGGATCGGAATGGGGGTCGTTGATGAGTCTAGTCAGATTATTTTGAAGTTCATTCTTATATCTTTTTTCTTTATATTTTTCGGAACCAAAATTCTTAATGATTTCTTTTAGTTTGCATTTCCCGTGGTCCCACCATTCCAAAAGATTGCCGTAATTATATTTTTGGGTTTTCCAATAGTACCAAAAATACTTTATACGTTGGTCACATTGTTCGTCCCGCAGTAATTGATTATTGCAGATCCATCTGCCTGGGCCTAAATTAATATCACGTTTTTCAAATCTGCTAATAACGGCGAAGTGATCAGAAACGAAGCAGGTCGTTTCGTACCCAAGTCGTTTCGTACCCAAGTCGTTTCGTACCCAAGTCGTTTCGTACCCAAGTCGTTTCGTACCCAAGTCGTTTCGTACCCAAGTCGTTTCGTACCCAGTCAATTATGACGCACAAAGGAGATTAAGCCAGTCTCGCAAACCTGCTCCTGTGACATCGCCGACGTGCGGCATCATCATAGACATGTATCACGTTCCAAGGGATTAAGACTGCGGTCCTTGTTTCGTACCCAGTCAATTATGACGCACAAAGGAGATTAAGCCAGTCTCGCAAACCTGCTGCATCATCGATGGTCCTGTCAATCATTCTGCCTCGGACTTGTGCATAATTTTTTTTTTGCTTGTCATTTTGAATGACCGGCCGGTGAATTAATACCTCATTAATACGGCGGTGTCTTTGATAAACTGAGGTTGGTCATTGGTTAAACCATCTTGAACTGAGCGTCTGGTTGGTTGATAGAATTATACTCAGGATCCTTCTGAGGTCTATAAAAGTCTCATCGAGCAGAATCTATCATTCTGTGTCAAGACAAGATTCCAGTCAAGTCAAGATTCAAGAACTTTCCAGCTCAAGTCAAGATTCAAGAACTTTCCAGCTCAAGATGCCTATCAAGTATCCTTGCCTCTTCTGTAAGAAGTCTGTTCGATCTAACCAACACGCCTTCCAGTGTGAGCGCTGCCAGGGATGGCAGCATGTGGGCTGCAACTCTGGTTTTAGTCACCAGCAGTACCTGGAGATCCGTGACGATCCATCCAGGCTGGTCGTTTGGATCTGTGCACCCTGCACAAGTCAAGAGCAAGAACAGGTGGAAGAGCAGATGGACATCGAGGAGAACGGAGACGCCCCTACTGATGATGGTGGTTTCAACGTCGAGACCGACTTCGTTGTACCGCTTGAAGTAGCCGAGAACCCCATCCCTGACACTGCCCTACCTGACGTCATCCCCGGTGTAGGTGATGAGGACATCACTACCTACAAGACGGTGGAGTCCGGCACGAAACGGGGGAAAGTCATCTTGGTTGACAGTCACGGCTACACCTACACGAAGAAGTGGAAGAAGGCCGGTTCCACTTCTTCCAAAGTCACATGGTTGTGTAGTGTCCGGGGCAAGTTGCACCGGTGTGCCGTGTCTGTTCACCAAGATGGCAACCGTTTTTGTGCTGGACTTCACACCAAGCATACGCACCCAGCGCATCCCGGGGCAGACGTCGCAGTTGAAGTGAAGGCGTTGGTGATAACCAAGGCCAAGGCTGACATCTTCAAATCAGCAGGGGCCATTGTTGAGGATGCCATCACCACACACCCTCCCGAGCCACGTGACCTTGATTTTGCGCTTGACCACGGCTTCATCCCAGAACACTTTCTCCAGAAAGACATTCACCTTGGTTGACGTGGAGGGCTGGCACCGGAGACTAAATGGGCGGGCAGGACGTCACACCGTCCCATTCTACAACGTCGTCATGCTCCTGCATGCTGAATCCAGCTACGTTAACGTCCAGCTCAAGCTTGTAAAAGAGTCGAGACTGTGCCGGAACCAGCGGCGGATGTACCGGCAGGTTCAAGGAAAAATCTTCAAGTTGTGGGACGACTACCAAGCCGGCCGCCTCACAACATCGGGACTACTGGCAGCCTGCAAGTACCTGACAGGTCCAGCCCTGTAAGCCACAACAACAAGCCAACAACAAACAAACCGGTCCTTTTCAGGACCACCAATTCTATAAAGAGAACCATGCATTAAGTGAAGAATAAAGACGGAAATAAATGTGTTTTTCTCCACAGGTTAAATAAAAAATTTATGCAATGCAATTTTTTTTCCCGTTACTGTAAAAACAGTGCCAAACTGATCACAAAATTGATCACTGATTGAAAAAATTGAAAATTGAAAAACAATCATAATAAAAAGAAATGCAAATAATGCTGGGAATAGATTTTATTACAATTTCACAAATTCAAATTCATTATTGCTTAATCATAAAATTTATGGGAAAATAATTATTTAGTAAATCCAAAATAATCAAGACTTGAAAATTATAGAAAAGGGAAGACAGTGATAAATTTGCAAAAACAAATAATAATAAAAAGAAATGCAAATAATTCTGGGAATAGATTTCATTATTAGATTTTATTTCATGCTGGGAATTGAATTTATTAAATCCAAGCTCAAAAAAACCAAACGAAACAAACCGCAGCGACAACACATTTCCCGTGAACCCATCAACAGTGATTGACAGTCACAATGTTGTTCAATATAAAAGGACTTGGAACCCTTTGTTACTGTGCTATGAAGCCTGGGTACGAAACGACTTGGGTACGAAATGACTTGGGTACGAAACGACTTGGTACGATACGACTTGGGTACGAAACGACTTGGGTACGAAACGACTTGGGTACGAAACGACCGACATTCATCAGAAAGGCCTATGGAACTAACGCTAGCGTTTGACAAGAGACAATACAACGAACGGGATATAAAAATATAATCGAGCCTGCTGCTCTTTTTAAACCCCCTGTGGTAAAAAGTATACCCCAAATCATCCGGATAAAGATTCCTGTAAGTATCAATTATATCATGATTGGTGATGAGGTTTTTCAATTCTATAACGCTTTTATCTGTATTATTGTCATAATCAAGTTGGCAATTAAAATCTCCGGCAATTAACCAATTGTCACCTTCGTAAAGGTACTTATTTAGAATTTGATTAAAAGTCTTTCTATTGTACATCTGATTAGGGGCATATATATTCAAAATACTAAGGGGGGTACCTTTCCATAAAATGTCACAGGTAATCAATCTTCCCTCGTCATCTTTATCTAAATTATCTAGTTTTATCTCTGATTTGCGCGATGCCAGAATAGCACTCCCTAAATTACTTTCCCCATGATTAAAGGCCATTTCCCCTCCCCATTGTTTAATCCAAGAACCCTCGTCCTCCCTAGTACTGTGTGTTTCCTGAAGACAGATGATATCATATTTCTCTCTATTTAAATGGTTGAATAAAATTTCCCTTTTTTGGTCATTTCGAAGCCCGTTAACATTTAAAGTGGCTATTCTGAGCATCGCGAAAATCAAAATGTAATAAATCATGAATTACAGGGGTAAACTTACGTAGCTCTGCCCCTTCCCCGTCCCCGTTGGCTCGGCTGACTGGATGGTTCGGATTGCGAATCTTCATCCACCTTACGCGTCCAGGAGATACGCTTCTTCCGCTGTCGTTGCACTCCTCCCCTCATGTAGATCACGTAATCCTCCCCTTTTTGACTCTGCGAAGACTCTTGCTGTGATTTTGCTTGCTCCTTTCCCTCGTCTGGCTTTCCTCCCGATTTCTCGTTATCACTATCTTCCTTCTCTTCTGTATTCTTCCTCTTCCTCGTTTCACCTTTGGCGACACTCTCGTCCCAAAAACCTTGGAGTTTTCGCTTCAGTTTAGGTGGTGGCGTCTTAATCACCTCACTAAATGACTTCTTGGTGGTCTGTGGTGTGGCCGCGATGCCGCTCCCCCCTGCTTCATCGTGCTTCTCTTCTTCCTTGGTCTGTGGTGCCGTCTCGGTCTGTGGTGCCGTCTCGGTCTGTGATGTCGTCTCGGTCTGGCCGGCATCGGCATTATCTTTCTCGAGCTCTTCGTTTTCGCTCTCCGCTTCCTCCTCGCGCTGCTCGCCCACTGACATATCTTCACTGAGGCCGTCTTCTTCTTCCTGTCGGTCGTCTCGCCTTTTCTCTTCATCATCACCAGACACCGGGTCCCTGTCATCCCCTCCTAACTCGGGATCAGGCTCAGGGATGACCAAGATTGGGGTCTGGTTCCCCTCCTCGTCGTCGTCAACACTATCGCCGTCGACGCTACCATCATCTACTTCGTCATGATGTTGATCGTGCCATGATGCTCGGTGATAAAAACTTCTACAGACGAAACATCGTCCTCGGAACTGACAATCTCGGGCGAAGTGGCCTGGTTGACTGCACACTTTACAAGTTTTCTCCTGGCCACGGTAGCGTACCGGGAGATTGAATCCTCCAACTTTGATGTAGCTGGGGACTGGTTTCTGCAAATTGCGAATGAGAATGCTCCGGACTCCGGTTTCGATTGATTCGTCAAAATCGTGCGTCTGTCTTCGAAGGTTCACTACTGTGCCGAATTGCATCAACGCGTTCCGTACAACTTCGTCAGCCATTTCGTAGGGCGCCTTGATATAAATCACAATGGAATTTTGTAGACTTACTCTCTCGCATTGGATTAGGGTCTTTTGGAGAATCATCCCTTGCAGAGTTATTCTTTCAGTGTCCTTTTCGTTGTTGAATGTTACATTGTACCATCCGTTTTCCAATGGGGCGATACACTTCACTGAATCCACCGTGCCTAGCTCTTTCTTCACAGCACAATACACTTCGTTAGCATTCACTTCTCGGAGATGGTTTACTTTAAATCTTATTGTGTTGGGTCGACGAAGCGTAGGTCGCTGTGGTGGTCTGTAGCCTGACGCCATGGTATCAAGATGGCTGCCCCCTATACGGACAACGATGACGGTGATCCAAATAAATTGGATGGCCAAAAATGGCCAGAATTCTTGTCCAAACATCTCCCTGTTGAGCTTGGTCGGTGTATACTCAAACGAAGAAGACGATGATACACTTTTCTAAATGGTAACCACTTGTAAAGAGTAAAAAAGCTGCAATTCTCTGGAGCGCGATGTGCAACACGTCTTGCCTTTATTCTCGCTATGATAAGACTGATTTTAGTTTAAGTATAAGAGAGCGAGTCTGAATATAAGGGTGCGAGATTTACAATGGTTTTATTCTCGCTATGATGAGACTGATTTTAGTTTAAGTATAAGAGAGCGAGTCTGAATATAAGGGTGCGAGATTTACAATGGTTTTATTCTCGATTCGATGAGACTGATTTTAGTTTAAGTATACGAGAGCGAGTCTGAATATAAGGGTGCGAGATTTACAATGGTTTTATTCTCGCTATGATGAGACTGATTTTAGTTTAAGTATAAGAGAGCGAGCCTGAATATAAGGGTGCGAGATTTACAATGGTTTTATTCTCGCTATGATAAGACTGATTTTAGTTTAAGTATTAAGAGAGCGAGTCTGAATATAAGGGTGCGACATTTACAATGGTTTTATTCTCGCTATGATAAGACTGACTTTAGTTTAAGTATAAGAGAGCGAGTCTGAATATAAGAGTGCGAGATTTACAATGGTTTTATTCTCGATTCGATGAGACTGATTTTAGCTTAAGTATAAGAGAGCGAGTCTGAATATAAGGGTGCGAGATTTACAATGGTTTTATTCTCGCTATGATAAGACTGATTTTTTTGTTTTAAGTATAAGAGAGCGAGTCTGAATATAAGAGTGCGAGATTTACAATGGTTTTATTCTCGCTATGATAAGACTGATTTTAGTTTAAGTAGGCCTATAAGAGAGCGAGTCTGAATATAAGGGTGCGAGATTTACAATGGTTTTATTCTCGCTATGATAAGACTGATTTTAGTTTAAGTATTAAGAGAGCGAGTCTGAATATAAGGGTGCGACATTTACAATGGTTTTATTCTCGCTATGATAAGACTGACTTTAGTTTAAGTATAAGAGAGCGAGTCTGAATATAAGAGTGCGAGATTTACAATGGTTTTATTCTCGCTATGATGAGACTGATTTTAGTTTAAGTATAAGAGAGCGAGTCTGAATATAAGGGTGCGAGATTTACAATGGTTTTATTCTCGATTCGATGAGACTGATTTTAGTTTAAGTATAAGAGAGCGAGTCTGAATATAAGGGTGCGAGATTTACAATGGTTTTATTCTCGCTATGATAAGACTGATTTTAGTTTAAGTATAAGAGAGCGAGTCTGAATATAAGGGTGCGAGATTTACAATGCCTTTATTCTCGCTATGATAAGACTGATTTTTTTGTTTTAAGTATTAAGAGAGCGAGTCTGAATATAAGGGTGCGACATTTACAATGGTTTTATTCTCGCTATGATAAGACTGATTTTAGTTTAAGTATAAGAGAGCGAGTCTGAATATAAGGGTGCGAGATTTACAATGGTTTTATTCTCGCTATGATGAGACTGATTTTAGTTTAAGTATAACAGAGCGAGTCTGAATATAAGAGTGCGAGATTTACAATGGTTTTATTCTCGCTATGATAAGAATGATTTTTAGTTTAAGAGAGCGAGTCTGAATATAAGGGTGCAAGTTTTTTTGTTGACAACTTTAACAGAATTTAAATTCGCTAGATATAGCCAAATTTATCGAAATTTTTTAGCTGATGGGGGTGGAGATCACGGCCCCAAGGTCACTTTTGACATAAATTTTGGAATTAAAGAATTTCCTGTACGGAAAATTAATACTATACTTAAATAGAGTAGTAATATTCCGACTGTCCAATAAACATTTTCTTGAGTCGGACAAACAATGCAAAAAACTGATAGGCCTTTTATTCAAGATGTTTCTGACAATAACCGGGAAGCCAACTTATCAGACTCTCACAGCTTCGTCCTATTATTTCCCAATAGAAATGCTCAAACAGAATATCCAGAATGGGTAAGATGGATGCTTATGGTTTAGTTAGATAATTCGACCCAAGTAATAAAGTTAAATACAGCATTTGAAAAACCCTCCTTATTCAAAAACCAATCCGTCCGGCCAGCTCATAATTCCAGCAGCTTATGGTGTTTGGATTTCGGTGAAACTTGTAATGCGAGTATTTAATCTTGAGGTCCACGTGAGCCTGATGGGCCACTTATCATAAACAAATTGAATTGCAGACCTAAATTTACAATAATTATCCAAAACCATAAATTATGCACTATAATGACTGAACTGTAGGGTTCCGAAACATTATGACGCCATTTTTATTGCTAACTTGGCTTTGAGCTGCGTTATGCGTTTTAATTTGAATAGTTCGCAGGCAAGAGCTTCCCCGACAAATTATGTCCAGGTATTTGGAAAACGGCGATGGCATACAGCCTCATACGGGCACTTTTCTTCACGCGCATCCCAAAGGAGCTTAAGAAAAAGAACATAGCCTATGTGGAAAAAGTTGCAGTCGATTCGTTTTGTTTATTAAGAAAAATGTTAAAATAAAATTGTTAGAATAGAAATAGGAAAATGTTTTCATAACTTTTTATGTTTTTTTATTTTAAAAATCGTGATTCCCGTGATTGCACAGTTTAGTTTTGTGATATATTTATTTGGAACCAGAGAATTTAAATTAATATACGTTATCAAACGCCAATGTTGTTCCTTCATTTAAGAGAAACTTAACCACTCCTTTGAGAATTTGAAAATGAATATAAACCATAAAAATTATGCCAAACAAACAACACTGCATCATTAACGGCAACAAGTGTTTACCTTTTATTTTGGTTTGAACTTTTTTAAGTTGTATATATTGCTTGTCTCTGCCCCACAGAAAAATACTAACTATTCTATGCCACTGACTGTTCTAGTTCTTCACTACACTGGTGGAGAGCCAATTATCACCTTTCCTTAGCCAGTATAGGAACTTATCAGAGTGTTAATCGTCTTCACAACGGGGGTCTACAAGCTTCCACAGTACCACTCATACATATTCATGATATCCTGGTATTGGTTTTTCAGTGTAGTCTGATTGGACAATGTGTGTTAACGCCTCAGTGCTTCATTCAGCACTGCTTCCATATGCAGCGTATGGAAACTGTGCACAATACTTAATGACACTTTTTATCGAAGCCGTCCGACTAATGCGTTCGCTGTCTCCACCAGAGCGTAATTATTCGCAGTTGGACAAAGAAGGATTAGCGGTGATCTTTGGAGTAAAAAAGTTTCACCAGTATGTGTATGGTCGGAAATTTGAGGTTTCAACGGACCACAAACCGTTGCTCGGATTGTTCAGTGAGGAGCGAGCGATACCCCCCATGGCGTCATCCAGAATTCAGCGTTGGGCCCTCACGCTGGCTGCATACGACTATCGTTTGGTCTACAAACCTGGACACCTAAATGGCAACGCGGATGCGTTGAGCAGGCTGCCATTGCCCCACGCGCTCGCCCATACCCCAATTCCAGCTGACTATGTCATGGTCATGGATCACCTGGAATCAACACCTGTCAGTCCAGACAAAGTTCGTCTCTGGACAGGACGAGATCCAGTACTTTCACAAGTGCGCGATTTCCTGATGAATGGTTGGCCACAGAACTGTGAGGATAAAGCGTTCATGCCATACACTTGTCGTCAAAACGAGTTGAGCGTACAAGATGGCTGTATCATGTGGGGGTCACGAGTAGTTATCCCTCCACAAGGCCGACAGCAGATTATCAATGAACTGCACGAATCGCACCCTGGGATTTCGCGAATGAAGTCACTAGGTCGCAGCTACGTATGGTGGCCTAGTATGGACAAGGACCTTGAGGACAAGGTTAAACAATGTACCTCGTGTCAACTCTCGCGAAAATCACCGCCAGTCGCACCACTTCACCCTTGGGAGTGGCCCCGTCGGCCATGGTCACGTTTGCATTTAGACTACGCAGGTCCATTTATGGGCAGAATGTTTCTCATCATCGTAGATGCGCATAGCAAATGGTTGGATATCCACGCTATGCATGGTGCAACATCGCAAGCTACAATCGAGAAACTTCGTCAGTCTTTCGCGACTCACGGGCTACCAGAAATAATTGTCACAGATAATGGTAGCAATTTCACCAGCGCAGAGTTTGAAGAGTTCTTGAGGTTGAATGGCATCAAACATGTCCGATCAGCGCCATTCCACCCGTCATCAAATGGTTTGGCTGAAAGAGCGGTTCAGTCTTTCAAAGCCGGAATGAAGCGAATGAATGGAGGTACTGTGGAAACAAAGTTATCGCGTTTCCTGATGACATATCGCATCACGCCACATTCCACGACAGGACTATCTCCAGCGCAAATGTTGATGAATCGCCAACCACGCACAAGACTAGATTTAGTCCGGCCAGATATCCAACGTCGCGTTAACAACAGGCAGTATGCCCAGAAGGAGAATCATGATCAACACGCCAAACCTCGCTTGTTCAATGTCAATGACCCTGTCTATGTGCAAAATTTTGCGCAGGGTCCGCGATGGCTCGCAGGTCATATTGTGGCTGTCACTGGCTATCGCGTGTATACAGTTCAGCTTGATGATGGTCGCGTTTGGAAACGTCATATTGACCATATTCGTTTCCGTCATGTCTCGCAGCAACCCATCGTCGATCCAGTTTTCCCCACCTCATCACTAGATAGGGAGGAGATGGTTGGTGAACAACCTACAGTACATGTCGATAGTGGATCGGAACCTGTTCAACAACCAGTGAGGGATAAGCAACTTTCCAAACCAGCGGAGCAGTCTCATCCACAGGACACTAAACCAGAAACTGAACTTCGCAGATCTACGCGCACCCATAACAAACCAGATCGTTATGGTTTCCCAGACCAGTGACTATCAGTAACATTTTGTGATTACGACTCAAAATTATAATGACATGTATTTAAGCAGAATACATGTATACACTTAAATTCCTTTGTATGATGTACCAATACTCAACAATTGGACAATGAACAGTATTCAACCATTGAACATTCAGTCAGAGGATCTTGTTATTCGTTATATTGAAGTTGGCCGTTCACATTCAATTTATCCAAAAAACATTTAATTGGGAAGTTAAATAAATTAATGAATGTTTGTTTATTGTCATTACAAAGTTAAAGTGCAGCTGTATTTTGGGAACTTTGGAAGTGTTGTTGTGTTATCTTAAAGGGGAGGAGTTGTAGTAACCTGAGGATTCAGTATTTCATCATAGCGCCCTCAATTGTTTGTGTCTCGTCAGTCATGGTTGTTCTAAAGATGGCTTCCATCCAGTCAGTTATATCAGAATAAATCAATCGTTGTATTCCCCAAAATAAGTTGTGTTCCCTGTTATTTCTGTAGTTATAACAGCATGGAAATAATATATAATACAGGCTGACCTGTCAGAAGGTATTGACTAGAAATAAGATGCCCTAAATAAAGATGAATGCATGGAAATAATATATAATACAGGCTGGCCTGTCAGAAGGTATAACTAGAAATAAGATGCCCTAAATAAAGATGAATGCATGGAAATAATATATAATACAGGCTGACCTGTCAGAAGGTATTAACTAGAAATAAGATGCCCTAAATAAAGATGAATGCATGGAAATAATATATAATACAGGCTGACCTGTCAGAAGGTATTGACTAGAAATAAGATGCCCTAAATAAAGATGAATGCATGGAAATAATATATAATACAGGCTGGCCTGTCAGAAGGTATTGACTAGAAATAAGATACCCTAAATAAAGATGAATGCATGTAAATAATATATAATACAGGCTGACCTGTCAGAAAGTATTGACTAGAAATAAGATACCCTAAATAAAGATGAATGCATGGAAATAATATATAATACAGGCTGACCTGTCAGAAGGTATTGACTAGAAATAAGATGCCCTAAATAAAGATGAATGCATGGAAATAATATATAATACAGGCTGACCTGTCAGAAGGTATTGACTAGAAATAAGATGCCCTAAATAAAGATGAATGCATGGAAATAATATATAATACAGGCTGACCTGTCAGAAGGTATTGACTAGAAATAAGATGCCCTAAATAAAGATGAATGCATGGAAATAATATACAGGCTGACCTGTCAGAAGGTATTGACTAGAAATAAGATACCCTAAATAAAGATGAATGCATGGAAATAATATATAATACAGGCTGACCTGTCAGAAAGTATTCAAGAGGGAAGGGGGTGTAGAGGGGGAGGCAATAGGAATACACACTATGTGAAAAAAATTCCCTCTATATATCGGTTTTGACATGGCATTCCAATACAAGTTGGTTGGAGCACCCCTGGCCCCATACCTGTAGCAGAACAAAATATAAATACTAAAACATCATACTTCATTTACATAAGTTGTATTCATGAACAATTTCATCGCCTTGAAATGACTAATAACAACCCTAGCTGCATAATTGTTCCTAAATAAATTATTTTAATGGAGTGGGTTACATTTTGGTTTTGTTTAAATATTTTCATAAAACATTATTTGGGTTTTCCTAGACTAGCCTACCTGGCCTGGATGCACTACTGGGATATCAGGGATTAATGTGTGCCCTTCTAAGAAACATACAAACATGTGATGCAGGCCGTACGTGTACACGTATATAGACATGTATCATGCAAATGTGTTTCCAAAAAATCCCTTTCTTTGTATTTGTGATTTTTTTCTTATTTTTCATGCAAGAGATTCCAAAAATCTTGAAGGAGTAAAAGGCTTCTAATCTTTACCGAGTGTCTTGTGTCAATGTGCTATATATCATCTACCAATCATGTACAGTGGTATTTATAATAAAACAAGAGCAGTAAGTTCCAATATACCATGGGACATTTCTGACTTTAATACAGGGAATGTATGTGTAGTTAGATTGTATTAAATGATAATTGATACATTGTATAAGGTTGGTATTGACCTTTGAACCTATGTTGTCATGGAGATATGTAACAGTATGTAAAGTTTGGGAATGGATTAGGCTCGGAGTGATCCATATTACCTTGAGTCTCTGTGTGCTTTATTATGTATGTTCTATGTTAATTACAAGCTTTGTACAACTTTGTGCTGTGTTACCTTTTGACACCATTATAAGAGTTTAAACCAAGAGGGGTTAAAGGTGCTATGGTACCGGAAACTATTTTTGTTTATTTAATATAAATTTTCTCTATAACTGCCACTCTGGTTATTATATTTTGGACCACTTGGAGGCCAAGTGCCTTAAAGTAGGGAATTTGTGGTGGACGTAAGTGTGCCCTCACTTGACGGGTATGTTTTCCCGCGCTTTTGGTGATTCTACACAATCGACAACTTTGTTAACCTTCTGAGTTCTGAAGTATAAATTCAGCATATTTGTATGGTAAAATATGACAGTTTGTGGAACAACCTATTGAGTGTCTTACTTGATTATCCAGGACTGGGTGAGTTGAGATACAAGTTATAAATTGTTGATTTTGTGTGAATTTTGCCTTGCATTTTAGCTATGTCTTGTCGGGACCTAGGATCATACATATGACAATGCCTATGTATGTGTTGATGTACATGAATTGGAGTATGGTGTACTTATGTTTTTTTCTTATTTTTCATGCAAGAGATTCCAAAAATCTTGAAGGAGTAAAAGGCTTCTAATCTTTACCGAGTGTCTTGTGTCAATGTGCTATATATCATCTACCAATCATGTACAGTGGTATTTATAATAAAACAAGAGCAGTAAGTTCCAATATACCATGGGACATTTCTGACTTTAATACAGGGAATGTATGTGTAGTTAGATTGTATTAAATGATAATTGATACATTGTATAAGGTTGGTATTGACCTTTGAACCTATGTTGTCATGGAGATATGTAACAGTATGTAAAGTTTGGGAATGGATTAGGCTCGGAGTGATCCATATTACCTTGAGTCTCTGTGTGCTTTATTATGTATGTTCTATGTTAATTACAAGCTTTGTACAACTTTGTGCTGTGTTACCTTTTGACACCATTATAAGAGTTTAAACCAAGAGGGGTTAAAGGTGCTATGGTACCGGAAACTATTTTTGTTTATTTAATATAAATTTTCTCTATAACTGCCACTCTGGTTATTATATTTTGGACCACTTGGAGGCCAAGTGCCTTAAAGTAGGGAATTTGTGGTGGACGTAAGTGTGCCCTCACTTGACGGGTATGTTTTCCCGCGCTTTTGGTGATTCTACACAATCGACAACTTTGTTAACCTTCTGAGTTCTGAAGTATAAATTCAGCATATTTGTATGGTAAAATATGACAGTTTGTGGAACAACCTATTGAGTGTCTTACTTGATTATCCAGGACTGGGTGAGTTGAGATACAAGTTATAAATTGTTGATTTTGTGTGAATTTTGCCTTGCATTTTAGCTATGTCTTGTCGGGACCTAGGATCATACATATGACAATGCCTATGTATGTGTTGATGTACATGAATTGGAGTATGGTGTACTTATGTTATGTACATGTATGTGTACAATAGCAATGTGAGATGTATTGTTGAAATTCTGTATTGTTATACAGGGTGTTTCTTGGAGTTGGTTGTTGTACCAATAAATAACCATTGATGTCAGATGCAACTAACTACTTTTTGTCCTGAGTGGTTTGAGTTGACTATTGTTTGTACCAGTCCCGCCTCCTAGTCGTGGTCCAACCAGGGATTCGAGTCCCATCTCCTGTTGATGTTCACACCTCAGCAAACCCTAGGGCTGCGCAAGTAGCTACTACCACATTACCTGTTATGTCTAGCTCCCACATGTCATAAAAGCATGATGTCATACTAGTTATGTCTAGCTCCCACATGTCATAAAAGCATGATGTCTTATCTGTTATGTCTAGCTCCCTCATGTCATAAAAGCATGATGTCTTACCTGTTATGTCTAGCTCCCACATGTCATAAAAGCATGATGTCTTACCTGTTATGTCTAGCTCCCACATGTCATAAAAGCATGATGTCATACTAGTTATGTCTAGCTCCCACATGTCATAAAAGCATGATGTCTTACCTGTTATGTCTAGCTCCGACATGTCAGTCGTGACTCTGACATCATCTTTGTTTTGTCTAGGGCCTCTGTGTGACATCATCTCTTGATGGTTTTCACCATTGCTGTCATCTCGTCTGTCCCTCTCTAGTCAATTTAAAAAAAAAAACATAATTTCCATTGTAATTCTGCAGTGCAAACATTTGATAATTCCGCAGGTGTGGTTGTCACCTAAGGGTTTCCTGATTGGGGTCAATTGGTATCCTCATTGGGAGAATAGGGTTTCAATCGGGATAACAGTATCTCCCAATCAGGATAGTATAGTAGACATTGACCCTCTATGTGTTTATACACTGAGAACATTTAGTTGTCAGCATGGACGTCGATCGGTGGGGCACAGGGACATAATACAAAATATTTTGGTAAATTTGGTACTATTTTTAAAACATTTATGCCATGAATCACTCATGCAGAGGGATGGACAAGCCACCTGCCCCAACCCTGTAAGTCCACCCCTCCAGCACAAAGGTGCACTGAAACTTCTGTTCTAGATTATTGGTGGTGGATGGGTGGATGAAGAGGTCGCACAATGCTTCCCTGGTTACCATTGGTAATTACCAAAAATCAATTATTAGGATACAGTTGTTATTGCCATAGCCGTACTCTGCAAAACCTGTAGTGTTAAAATAACACTAATGATGTCAATTTTATTCTTTCATTGTGTTTATATTAGGCAAATATGAACACCAATGTATAGCCATAATCCTACTGCAAAATTGGGGTGTTAAAATAACACTAATACTAGAACCAACAGCCCTGCCACAGGAAATAAGGCACTTAACGAGACCGCCCTCAAATATCTTTTCATACTCAAAAGAATTCAACTTCTGTAGTTCTTTGTGTGTTCTATATTTATATGGATGCTTTTTCAATTGCAATTTGGCATAAATGTGTTTGATGTGCCTTTCATCATCATCATCCACCCAAAGATTTATGTTCAAAGCATATAGCTACCTGTCGTGCGGTAGTGTGATTTTAATGCTGGGTTACCTTTGTCAGCAGCAACCTGTGAACGATCTCTCTCAACTCTGGACCCATTTTCTGAGAATGGCTTGGCTGATCACCTGTGAGAGACATTACTTCTGTAAAACAAAATAGATATGCATCCACAAGTTAAATTTGATTTGAAGCTTTGCATGATGGATTGGATATTAGAAGGTTAGGTTTATGGGTAACACCATGTAATAATCTCTTCTTGGAATAATTAGTGTGGTTCTGAAAATAACCCGTAGCATAGTGAGATATAGTTAAAGATGTTTTGAACAGTATGACTCTTGAAACAGACAGAACAGTGGAGCTGGTTAGAACAGTCACTGGCAAAACCTTTGGTGTAGTGGCATTACCGATTTAGCGGAAATATATATTGCCATACTGACAATTCAAAACATTTTAAAACAAGAAAGTTTCAGCTCATTGCTGTGTGTTATTAATGAGAAATCAGTGAAAATGCAGTCAGAAATTACAATCTGCAAACACAAATACTGTAAAAGAAAAGTTGACACCTTTTGTGGTGTTCAAAAGTGTTATCCTCCTATAAACATATTTTTTAAACATGTTTTTGTGTCTAAATTGTAAACGTGTCTTTGTGTCTAAATTCATACATGCACAAACATGTTTTGGTAAACACCACAACAAGTTTTAGTCGTTGCAGAATAAACGCAAAAGCATGTCCATTAAAATTACGCTCGTGTTTACAGGAATTTTCTTTTTAATAATTTGTCAACAAAATTCAGATGTTTATAATTTGGGAATAAAATTTGACTGTTGTTAAAAACAAAAGTACCTCAGGCAGAAAGATTTCAAGAAATGTTTGATGCCGTCATTTTTACATCGAGTATAAATAATGGGAAACTGATTGCTTTTTGAGGATACCATTCTCAATGGTATTCACTGATTTTTAAATAGTTTACATTGAGATTTGGGAAACGGTGTATTTTACACTAATGAAATGAACAGGGTTCATATATGGAATGGAACACATAAAGAGATTGTACACCATTGGTAAAATGACTGTAAATGCATCATATAGTTTCAACACATTTCATTAAGTAATGAACAAGAAAATAGTGCAATATGCATTTGGATTTCTCTGCATTCATTCTAATGTGGAAAAAGTATCACAGCCGTGATCACTTTCAAATTTTGTAACACATTTCAAGTTATTTTTTTAAACATTAAAAACCGTCAGATGGAAACATTTCTCATGGTGTGTTTAAATATTAGGGCTATACTTAAATGAATATCAATACAGTTATAAGAGTACAAATCGGAACCTGACTATACGTCATAATAGTAAAGACACTGGAACTATTCCATTAGGATGATTTGTATATGAAATACTCTTCATTGTACTATCTTACAATCTTTTAGAGTGAAGACACAATGGCCAAACTAGTGGATGACACGTGATGTGTGTTCCACCAAACAAATGACATGGATCTGTGTGTGTTATATAATACAAAATATTTTGGTAACGTTTGGTACTATTTTTAAAACATTTATGCCATGAATCACTCATGCAGAGGGATGGACTAGGGCAGATCCGGGGGGAATGGCCTCCCAAAAGATTTCTCAAAGCCACCTGCCCCAACCCTGTAAGTCCACCCCTCCAGCACAAAGGTGCACTGAAACTTCTGTTCTAGATTATTGGTGGTGGATGGGTGGATGAAGAGGTCGCACAATGCTTCCCTGGTTACCATTGGTAATTACCAAAAATCAATTATTAGGATACAGTTGTTATTGCCATAGCCGTACTCTGCAAAACCTGTAGTGTTAAAATAACACTAATGATGTCAATTTTATTCTTTCATTGTGTTTATATTAGGCAAATATGAACACCAATGTATAGCCATAATCCTACTGCAAAATTGGGGTGTTAAATTAACACTAATACTAGAACCAACAGCCCAGTCACAGGCAATCTTCCCTACACCACCTTTACCACAGGAAATAAGGCACTTAACGAGACCGCCCTCAAATATCTTTTCATACTCAAAAGAATTCAACTTCTGTAGTTCTTTGTGTGTTCTATATTTATATGGATGCTTTTTCAATTGCAATTTGGCATAAATGTGTTTGATGTGCCTTTCATCATCATCATCCACCCAAAGATTTATGTTCAAAGCATATAGCTACCTGTCGTGCGGTAGTGTGATTTTAATGCTGGGTTACCTTTGTCAGCAGCAACCTGTGAACGATCTCTCAACTCTGGACCCATTTTCTGAGAATGGCTTGGCTGATCACCTGTGAGAGACATTACTTCTGTAAAAACAAAATAGATATGCATCCACAAGTTAAATTTGATTTGAAGCTTTGCATGATGGATTGGATATTAGAAGGTTAGGTTTATGGGTAACACCATGTGCAATATGCATTTGGATTTCTCTGCATTCATTCTAATGTGGAAAAAGTATCACAGCCGTGATCACTTTTAAATTTTGTAACACATTTCAAGCTATTTTTTTAAACATTAAAGCACGTCAGATGGAAACATTTCTCATGGTGTTTGGGGCCATTAGGGCTATACTTAAATGAATATCAATACAGTTATAAGAGTACAAATCGGAACCTGACTATACGTCATAATAGTAAAGACACTGGAACTATTCCATTAGGATGATTTGTATATGAAATACTCTTCATTGTACTATCTTACAATCTTTTAGAGTGAAGACACAATGGCCAAACTAGTGGATGACACGTGATGTGTGTTCCACCAAACAAATGACATGGATCTGTGTGTGTTATATAATACAAAATATTTTGGTAACGTTTGGTACTATTTTTAAAACATTTATGCCATGAATCACTCATGCAGAGGGATGGACTAGGGCAGATCCTTGGGGAAATGGCCTCCAAAAGATTTCTCAAAGCCACCTGCCCCAACCCTGTAAGTCCACCCCTCCAGCACAAAGGTGCACTGAAACTTCTGTTCTAGATTATTGGTGGTGGATGGGTGGATGAAGAGGTCGCACAATGCTTCCCTGGTTACCATTGGTTATTACCAACAATCAATTATTAGGATACAGTTGTTATTGCCATAGCCGTACTCTGCAAAACCTGTAGTGTTAAAATAACACTAATGTCAATTTTATTCTTTCATTGTGTTTATATTAGGCAAATATGAACACCAATGTATAGCCATAATCCTACTGCAAAATTGGGGTGTTAAATTAACACTAATACTAGAACCAACAGCCCAGTCACAGGCAATCTTCCCTACACCACCTTTACTACAGGAAATAAGGCACTTAACGAGACCGCCCTCAAATATCTTTTCATACTCAAAAGAATTCAACTTCTGTAGTTCTTTGTGTGTTCTATATTTATATGGATGTTTTTTCAATTGCAATTTACATAAATGTGTTTGATGTGCCTTCATCATCATCATCCACCCAAAGATTTATGTTCAAAGCATATAGCTACCTGTCGCGGTAGTGTGATTTTAATGCTGGGTTACCTTTGTCAGCAGCAACCTGTGAACGATCTCTCAACTCTGGACCCATTTTCTGAGAATGGCTTGGCTGATCACCTGTGAGAGACATTACTTCTGTAAAACAAAATAGATATGCATCCACAAGTTAAATTTGATTTGAAGCTTTGCATGATGGATTGGATATAAGAAGGTTAGGTTTATGGGTAACACCATGTGTAATAATCTCTTCTGAATAATAAGTGAGGTTCTGAAAATAACCCGTAGCGAGTGAGGATAGTTAAAGATGTTTTGAACAGTATGACTCTCTTGAAACAGACAGAACAGTGGAGCTGGTTAGAACAGTCACTGGCAAAACCTTTGTGTAGTGGCATTACCGATTTATGAAATATATATTGCCATACTGACAATTCAAAACATTTTAAAAACAAGAAAGTTTCAGCTCATTGCTGTGTGTTATTAATGAGAAAACAGTGAAAATGCATTCAGAAATTACAATCTGCAAACACAAATACTGTAAAAGAAAAGTTGACACCTTTTGTGGTGTTCAAAAGTGTTATCCTCCTATATACATGTTTTAAACATGTTTTTGTATCTAAATTGTAAACGTGTCTTTGTGTCTAAATTCATACACGCACAAACATGTTTTGGTAAACATCACGACAAGTTTTAGCCGTTGAAGAATAAATGCAAAACATGTCCATTAAAATTACACTTGTGTTTACAGGGAATTTTCTTTTAATAATTTGTCAACAAAATTCAGATGTTTATAATTTGGGAATAAAATTTGACTGTTATTAAAAACAAAAGTACCTCAGGCAGAAAGATTTCAAGAAATGTTTGATGCCGTCATTTTACATCGGTATAAATAATGGGAAACTGATTGCTTTTTGAGGATACCATTCTCAATGGTATTCACTGATTTTTAAATAGTTTACATTGAGATTTGGGAACGTGTATTTTACACTAATGAAAAATGAACAGGGTTCATATATGGAATGGAACACATAAAGAGATTGTACACCATTGGTAAAATGACTGTAAATGCATCATATAGTTTCAACTACATTTCATTAAGTCATGAACAAGAAAATAGTGCAATATGCATTTGGATTTCTCTGCATTCATTTCTAATGTGGAAAAGTATCACAGCCGTGATCACTTTCAAATTTGTAACACATTTCAAGTTATTTTTTAAACATTAAAAGCATCGCGTCAGATGGAAACATTTCTCATGGTGTTTGGGGCCATTAGGGCTATACTTAAATGAATATATCAATACAGTTAATTATAAGAGTACAAATCGGAACCTGACTATACGTCATAATAGTAAAGACACTGGAACTATTCCATTAGGATGATTTGTATGAAATACTCTTCATTGTACTATCTTACAATCTTTTAGAGTGAAGACACAATGGCCAAACTAGTGGATGACACGTGATGTGTTCCACCAAACAAATGACATGGATCTGTGTGTGTGTTATATAATACAAAATATTTTAGTAACGTTTGGTAATATTTTAAAACATTTATGCCATGAATCATTCATGCAAAATGTATACATTTCAGATTTCATAACATTAAATGGAACGAGATAGCGAATAATAATGAACAAGGACGGGAAATAATTAACGCGACAGAGAAAAGTTGCGAACATTAATATTGCAGTCCGTCATGCTTACGTGGATTTTGGAATCATAACAGATTTTTGGTTAAATTTTCCCGGACAACAATCCCCAGCAATCCATCAACTCCGTCGCATTGGCACGCCCTTTTTGGTGTATATAAACACCACCTGCCAGATCTAAAGTTTTTCCTGAGCGTCTATACCGTCCTCCATTATAAATAGATGTACAAATTTGGACGTTTTCTTTCGTCCCTGGCACCACGGTTAAAAATTTAAAAATAGTACGAATCTTTGACGATATCAGTCACCAGTATCTCTGTCCAGAAAATTTCCACGGAAATAGACATCAACCGTCGTGAAGTGGTTAAACAGTGAAAAACATTTCAAAACCTAAGCTACCGTTTGAGCAGGGCTATCATATGTTTTTGCAAGTAGAAAAAACATGATAGATTTAGACCCTCCAGATGGTACCAGCAAATTAATTTTCAGCCCCTGGCTCAAGGACTATGTTACCTTTTTTGCTGTACTCAGAAACACTTTCAGTCACAGCTGTGCTGACAAAAATACCACTATCACTGCTGTCAGGGTGCTGTACATTTACTTGTATTTCCAATTGTTGATGAGCATCATCAGCTGTATTTTTAGCAGATACTGAAGATGGGTGCAGTTTTCTGGGTGGAACAGATGGTGTGATATGTTTCAATAAACTTCTGAATGCAAAATTTTAAAGAAAATTAAACAAAATATTTTTTTCTCATGATTTAGTTTTCTCATGAAGAAGTATTGCAACGACACTTTCACAGGTTTTGTTGTTGTTAATGTTCATTTCAAATCGTAAAAAGTAACCACAATATTGTATGCTGGCTTTAAATAAATGTCAAGTATTTTCCCTCACCAGGTAGACAGAAAAGTGGAGTTTATTAAGAAGCCTTTTGTATATGAGTAAATATGGCTTCTCACTACTTTCAGTGATCACCGATAATTTATTTTATCACTCTAAATGATCTAAATATTAATATTTATGAAGTGAATTTATTCCTCATGTGATGTGTGTCTACAGCATTTGACACTCATCAGGAGGCCTGCTTTACATTTTATTTGATTACACCATGAAAATCCCCCAAGATCCAAAACAGGAATGTTTATAAAACGAGCAGGATAACTCATAAAAATAACACCTGCATTACATCATCGAACAATTCCTTCCCTTTAAAGATGCATAATCTGTGTGTTTTAGCTCATTCACCGCTAATTTTGTTTTTAATCTGTACACTTCTATTTTACTTGTAAAAGTGCAAAGAATTAAGATTTAAAGCATAAATGATGGAAAAATAAGTATTCACACGGAATGTTTATTTTAAGTGGAATACCTTTTTTCTTGGCATTTTGCAAATCCTCAAAGAATCTACAGCCTTGCTTGTACTCATTTTCTTGTATTGACACCTTGATGGCCAGATCGCTCTTGTCTTCTGTTGTAAGTTCATCAGTGATGAGTATCTCTGTAAGTCTCTTTGCAAGTTCACCAGAGAGAACATTGTCCAAAAGCTTGTCAAGGCCTTCACGACTTCTGACATGGAATATAAACTCACAGATTCAGACTTGCTTAGATCTACCTCCACATTATGTTCATCTGATGACTTCACTTTAACAACAGTCTCTCCATTTTTGCATTAGAGGTTTCAGTGTTAAATGTTTCACCTCTGTCGTCTCCTCGTCATTCTTCTCCTCTTCTGAAATGTGTGTCTTTAATGATCTCTCTATTTAAAGAAAAGAAAATACACAAAATAATTTCAATACAAAAAATAATTTCAATATAAATAAAAAACACTTTTCAGGAATTAATAGTTCATAGCTCAAATGTTTGCTTGATTGTGGATGGGGTAGGTCACCTTCCGAGTCACAGTGTCTTAGACACTGGAACTGAGATGTGTGCTTGAGAATTTCTTACAGGATCTGCACAGGCAGGATTCGAACCACACTCGTGCAGACAACGACTGTAGGGCAAAAACTAAATCAATTGTTTGTCACCCGACAAGAAATTCATCAATTTATCCTGAACACCTTGTATTTTTTTTACTACTTATGAATGCACTGGTTTATTTTATTTTTTAGTGCTTTACCTTTTTAAATTTTATTTTGCCCTACACCGGACGTGTGTATAGCACTGTATACTCAGTGCTTTCTGGGTGTCTGAAAAACTACGCAGGTGACTGGCGGATTCAACCCACAACCACCTTCTTACTTGTGCAGACGTCTGCCAACCTCTCGACCACCCAGCTTGCCTGATGACGATTGGCTGGCTATAGAATCCTATGTAGCAGCGGTTCCTCATGATATATATGGGTTCATGAAATTCTTGACGTCGGGTGATAAACAATTGATTTAATTTTGCCCTACACGGCGTGTGTATAGCACTGTATACTCGGTGCTTTCCGAGTGTCTGTGAAAAAACTACAAAATTAAATCAGTTGTTTGTCACCCAATGCAAGAATTTCACCAACCTATATTTACCTTTTTTCTTGGCATTTTGCAAATCCTCAAAGAATCTACAGCCTTGCTTGTACTCATTTTCTTGTATTGACACCTTGATGGCCAGATCACTCTTGTCTTCTGTTGTAAGTTCATCAGTGATGAGTATCTCTGTAAGTCGCTTTGCAAGTTCACCAGAGGAGAACATTTTCCAAAGCTTGTCAAGGCCTTCACGACTTCTGACATGGAATATAAACTTTACAGATCCTGACATGATCTCTCCAAGTTCAGAGTCACTCTCTTCCAAAATTTTGCGCAGCTTCTCAGGTGTATTTGTTTGCAGCAGATATTTGAATAATTGTTTTGTCATTTCACTATCCTCCTGCCCTTCGTCTGTGTTCAGTATTACTGTTAAGTAAAACAAATCAATTGACATCATTAGGAATAGCCCCTGTTGCAGAGGAAGTACTGGTGGATTGCACTGAGTTGTATTGTCTCTCAGCAGAGGCACTCTGTGTTATGGGTTCATCTTGTAATTGGTGCTTTCTATCACCGCTACCTGTACAAGACCCAGTGGTGTTGAGGCTACTAGTTGCATGGGGAACATATCTTCTCTCATAAGATGCACTTTGTGTTCTAGGTACTGATTGTGATTGAGGGTTTCAGCTTAATATTTATTTAGTCAATTATCAAATCTTGTCATAAAGGCAAATGTCCTATTTGGTAACTTTTCTACAGTGCCTTGGATGGCAGGTGTATAGATTTCACTGTAAACAAATATATTTACATAAAATAATAGTAAATTGTATACCTGTTGTTAGATAGATATTGAAAACATCACCCATAACGACTTTATTATTGCTACCAGTAACCGTCACTTCTCCTGCCATTTGCTGTAGATGAGAACTTATTTTTTGTACAATTGAAGGCAGTCCATGTTGATGAGGAGCAGTTACAATATCTTGAGAAAGAGAGATATAGAAAACAAAATACTTGATGGAACATGAACCCTATACACTCACTATCTCATTAAAGTCAAGCCCACATTTTAACTCATTTATCTTAACAGTCCATGTTTTTTTTTATCACACAGGGTTATATTGCCTTGAATGTTGCTGCCAAAATTGATTTCTTTGAACTGCACCTTCTGCTGAGAAAGTATTGTGTTACATGTCAAAGAGCCATTTTGTCTCTGAGCACCCTATATACCTTAACTGGCGCCCTGTCATACCTTATGATTGATATCCAACATCAATTATTCTTCAAGAAAGTACTTTTGTATAATTGTTTGCCTTGATAATCTAGCTAACCAAATTGTGATGTTACGGAAATATAATACCTAATCTAACCTTGTAATTGAGGCTATTGCTCTGTTACCTGTACTAGTCCCAGTGAAGATAGGGCTTGGACCTTGGTTGCTGTTCAAGTCATTGCGAGGATTTGGTTGTTTCTTAGGGATGGCTCCTGTTGCAGAGGAAGTAGGCCTACTGGTGGATTGCACTTCTAGGAAATAAAAGATGAATGCATGGAAATAATATATAATCACAGGTATTGACTAGAAATAAAGATACCCTAAATAAAGATGAATGCATGGAAATAATAATACAGGCTGACCTGTCAGAAGGTATTGACTAGAAATAAGATGCCTAAATAAAGATGAATGCATGAAATAATATATAATACAGGCTGGCTTGTCAGAAGGTATTGACTAGAAATAAGATGCCCTAAATAAAAGATGACATGGAATAATATATAATACAGGCTGGCCTGTCAGAAGGTATTGACTAGAAATAAGATGCCCTAAATAAGATGAATGCATGAAATAATATATAATACAGGCTGGCCTGTCAGAAGGTATTGAAGAGGGAAGGGGTGTAGAGGGAGGCAATAGGAATACACACTATGTGAATTTTTCTTTCCCTCTATCGGTTTTTACAACACAAGTTGCTTGGAGCACCCCTGGCCCCATACCTGCAGAACAAAATTTAAATACTACAACATCATACTTCATTTACATAAGTTGTATTCATGAACAATTTCATCGCCTTGAAATGACTAATAACAATCCTAGCTGCATAATTGTTCCTAAATAAATTATTTTAATGGAGTGGGTTACATTTGGTTTTGTTTAAATATTTTCATAAAACATTATTTGGGTTTCCTAGACTAGCCTACCTAGAGTCCTAGACTAGCCTACCTAGAGTCCTAGACTAGCCTACCTAGAGTCCTAGACTAGCCTACCTGGGGTCCTAGACTAGCCTACCTGGCCTGGATGCACTACTGGGATATCAGGGATTAATGTGTGCCCTTCTAAGAAACATACAAACATGTGATGCAGGCCGTATGTGTACACGTATATGGACATGTATCATGCAAATGTGTTTCCAAAAAATCCTTTTCTTTGTACATGTATTTGTGATTTTTTTCTTATTTTTCATGCAAGAGATTCCAAAAATCTTGAAGGAGTAAAAGGCTTCTAATCTTTACCGAGTGTCTTGTGTCAATGCTATATATCATCAACCAATCATGTACAGTGGTATTTATAATAAAACAAGAGAAGTAAGTCCTTACCTATAAATCTCCACTGTCTCCACCTTCACTTGACATTTATAGAAAATACAAGTTCCCAAAAACAGATAGCAACTGTATGAAACAAAGAAAATACAAGTTTAATTGTAACAAATTGTGTTTTTAAAAAATGGTAAAGTATTATTATCAATTTATATTTTAGATATGTGAATCATCTTCATTGAAGTAAAAAACAACAATTGTTTCATCTGTCCAGTAGGCACAGGTTCTTTAGTTTAAATCACCGTAATGAACAAATAACTACATAAATATATAAAAAATTCACTTACACAATGTCAGACACAAAGATATAATCCACTTCACATCATCACTTAATACAAATCCACTTGCAGCAGTTGGAGTTACATTTGGAGTAAGAGTAGTTGAATTATCTTGAAATGATTCCATCTCTGTTTCTTGTGGCCTTTGTTTAAAAAAGAAAAAAGTTGTTGATACTGTATTATTTGGATGTTTGTTCAAGGTACAACATTAGTAACGTTGGCAAAACTGCTTTTCAAAAATATTCTTACTCTTTGAACCCAAGATATACATATTAACCCTCCTACTTCTGGTACCTTTTTCATACAAATTGATCCACCATTTGAAACCATTTGCTTTTGTGGTTTTTGAATGGTGAAATAACATAATGTGCAGTATTTATTTCAAACGGTTTTTTGAATGGTAGGTCAGCTAATACAAAACCTTGTTTGGATCTTTCAAATGGTGTACAGCTAATACAAAACCTTGTTTGGATACTTCAAACTCTAAGTGGTGAATCAATGGACCCTCTATGCATTTGAATGGATTTGAATGGTAGTAAAGCTTGCTACTAACACTGTTCAAATGGTATCACCATGTGTGTACAAAACCAATGGACATTTTGTAAATGGAAATATTGAATGGTTTCAAACAGTAGGAGGGTTAAACTTTTCGCTGCAAATGACTTAATATTTAATTTTTGTAATGAATTGACATGAGCATTTAAATGGGCATAAAAGGCGATATATTGGGTTTTAAATAATTTTTCCCATTAAAATATTCCTCCTTAGGGCTTAGGCACAACCAATGTTGTAATTTGTAAATTACCTGTAGGCCTACCGTCCACTATGACTAGATTCATAAAAATGATTATTATTTTCTTTTCTTCTTGGTTCATAACTTACCGGTGTATTGCCACACTGGTGGGGCAACCTATGGAAACAAATTTTGAAAGAAAATTACCCCAAAATGGCAGGGCATACACACCCTTTTAACGGTGACCTACGCAAGTTTTCATGGCCACATCTGACAGATCGTGTAAAAACTGTCTGAACATAATCCCTACCTAACTTCACAAGTAAAAAGTTTCATGAACATCGTCATCGGCTGAAGAATACAGAAACTAACGTCGCGGATATCTGTTCACGAACCGTTACAATAAACAACTAGATATAAGTTTTGTCACAACAAAACAAGGTGTTCGATTGAAGAAGTTAAAATGGTTAACGCTCATCAATTCGAAGTGTTGGAGAAGTTTCAAATGTTAACGTCTGTTGAAGTTCTTTGCCAGAAGTTTATGTGGAATCCAATACAATAACTGAATTTAGAAATTATTTTAATATTAAATTTGACTTCCGGTTTGGAGCAGGAAAAGTAAGGTCACAATTAGGGTCACCTTTGTGTAAATACTTTTGACAATTAACAATCTGTACAATGGTACAAAAATGTCAATTTACCTCCTGTGGTTGTTGAGATACATGATTTTTTAAATATTAAAACTTTCACTTCAGTTTGGACAGAAGTAGAGTCAAATTGGTAAAGTTATGCCAATATTTTTGACAATTAACGATCACACTTGTACAATGAAGGTACAAAACTATTTGTCAATTTACCTTCTGTAGTATTGTTGAGATATGATTTTTTTTTATATTAAACTTTGACTTCCGGTGTGGACAGGAAGTAAGGTCAAATTAGGGTCATTGCAGGAAAGATTGTTTTGACAAACAACGATCTGTACAATAGTGCAAAAGATTGACGAATTTCTACCTCTGTGTGGTTGGTTAGAGATATTATTGTTTTTGAAATATTAAACTTTGACTTCGGTTTTGGACAGGAAGTAAGGTCAACATTGGGGTCACCTTTTTGTAAATATTTTTCGACAATTAACGATCTGTACAATGGTACAAAATATGGGGAATTTACCTCTTTGTGGTTGTTGAGATATGATTTTTTTTAATGTTAAACTGTGACTTCCTGATTTGGAGCAGGATAGTAAGGTCAAATTGAAAGGGTCACCTTTGTGTAAATATTTTCGACAAATTAATAATCTGTATAATGGTACAAAAATTGTGAATTTACCTCTTGTGGTTGTTGAGATATTATTTTTTGTTTAATATTAAACTTTGACTTCCAGTTTTGGACAGGAAGTAAGGTCAAATTAAGGTCATGTTTTTGTAAATATTTTTCGACAATTAACAATCTATACAATAGTGCAAAAATGTCCATTTACCTGTTGTGGGTTGTTGAGATATGATTTTTAAATATTAAACTTTGACTTCCGGTTTTTGGACAGGAAGTAAGCGTCAAATCGGTCATCACAACTCGAGTTTCATCTACATGTACCTGTTAAGTTGTCTAAGTACATGCCAAGCAAGTTTCCCAAGTTCATGTGAAGTTTGGTGTATGTGTTTTGTTACCGGACAAATATTGGGGAGAAGAAGGAGAAGGCAAAAAAAAAAACCGTACATAAAATAATAGGTGTTTCTGAATTTGTAACATACCGAACACCCAAAAAAAATTTTTTTAAACCGAACAAAAACAATAGGTCATCATATCTTGTCGCGCCAATGCCATCCATTTTAGAGCGCAGTATCGTTTTAGCTTCCATAAGTGTCTAGGTCAGGGAGTGGTAGACCCAGTATGGACATCCACGGAGTGGATGTGGAACATTGTCTTGAGGTGGAACCGTTCTCGCCACAGGCATCTCAGAGCTGGGTGGCGAATCCCATTTGAAGAGAAGGTTGTCTTGGTTTTTCCTACTTTTTTACCCTCTTTTGCCCCTATTTAAGGTTAAATTGTCCTTTCTGTTGAGGGTTGTTCCGCTGGGCAAGGTTTCATTCGGGCTTGGCACGGGCCCTCATTGTGATGCCAGGGTCGATCTCACTGCCAGGGCTCCAGCCTGTGAGGCCACAGCTTAGGCTTGTTCCAGTCCCTCCCACATTGTTAAGAGAGACTTTTGCGAGACTTCTAGTCTTTGTCTGGCAATGACCTGGTGACCATAGAGTGGATGTCTGGGATCATTTTGTTGCTTGTGTCGTTCAATTTTTGCATTTGTTTCCTGTCGGATATATGGTGGTGGGATGTGGCTAATCTATACAGAGTTTTGGCAAGGTGTTGGATTTTAGGGTGCCAGTAATTTCATCCACAGATACGACCCTTATTCAGCTCTGGATCCACTTTTTTGGTGTGTATGGTGGCACTTTGACCCGCGTTGCCCATACTGGGTGCACAGTACTCTGCGATGGAATTAAAGCACAATGCCAGGGCTGTCTGTGCCTAGAGCTTTTTGGGTCCGTTCCCCAGCTAGTGGGGGCAAGTTTCGGCTAGAGAGAGATTGTTCCTTGTTATAAGTTTGTCTTTTCAGTTTGTTGACATGTTCTTTGAAGGTGAGTTCTGTCCAAGAGTGATGACACCTAGTGTAAACTTGGATGAGGATGGTTTTCCAGTTCGGCGTTTACGCTGGGGTTCCCATCTTATTTTTTTAGCTTTCTGTTTGCTTGGTGTATGTTAAGATGGAATACTTACACCTGTGAAACTTTACTCAGGTTCGCATTGAGGTGCCACACTTTATAGTATATGCGGAGAGGGTAGTCAGGGCATTTTGATAGTCTTTCTTCAATGGTGGTGAAGAGTCTGACTGTGTGGCAATGCACAGGTCATCTGCATATATGTACCTGCGGATGTTCTGGTACTGTGGCTGAGATCATTTGGTGTATAGATGTTGGACATAAAGTTGGGGCCAGCTAAACGAGAACCCTGTGGGAGTTCGTTATTCTGGATCCGCCATCTGCTTTTTCTTGCCATCCATCTCCACGTAGAATCGACGGTTAGCTAGCAGCGACTCCTATGGCATGAAGGCTGGTCTTGGTGTTCCGGATGGTTTGGGCTACTTTCAGGAGAAGTGCCTGTGGGTTCACCGGTATCAAAGGCAGCCGTGGTCGACAAAGAATCAAAGTGCCGGATGATTTCTGCCTTGCCTCGAACCCCTGCCTCAATATATTGTGTCAGGTTCGATACTTGGCGCGCAACATGAGCGGCCTGGTCTAAAGCCAGCCGGGTCTGTCTGACAGATGCTGTTCCGACTGTCTCGTTGTGGCTGCCATACGTGCTAGGATCTCATCCCTTTCTGTAGAAGTTTATAAAGAATTAGCCCATAATAGGGATATTGGCTCTCATAGCTTTTTGGGGACGCTGGGTCTTTCCTGGTTTTAAGCAATTTCCACCTGGCTCTTCTCCATATCTTTGGGATCGGTGGTAGGATGATGCACAGTTGTTATGAGAGATAGTAGAAATACGCTTTTGTTTTTATCCCAAAGGGAGTGTTGTACCATCCTCTGTGGTTATGCGCATCCCTACCCGGCCATGCCTTTACCGGATTTCAGGTGTGTCATGGCCGCATTCAGAATTCTACTGTGTGAACAGTTCAAGGTCTTCATCACTGTTCCTTGAATGATCCGGCCCATGTCCTGTTTCCTCATTACTTAGGTGGCCCCCTCTCCTTGTTAAAATGGCTTGCCGTTAAGTAGCAGTTGGTGTGCTACTTGGGGTTGTAGTGACGAAGGCAGCCTATGGCTCTAGGCTGGGATTCTTTTTCTGAATTTAGATTTTGCAGTGATGGTTGCCCAGGCTTTTTGCTGTTATGAGGTCATGTGCTCAATCGTTGGTTATGACTTCTTGCCAGCGCTCTTTTCCGTTCGTTGCCGATTGAGGCTAGCAGGCTCTTCCAAGTTCTAAGGTGTTTTTCGGCGAATGGGTCATCATTGTGCCTGAATATGACGGTTTGTACTGATCTTTGGATTGAATTCAGTGAGGACCTGCAATGAAGTTTTTCCTGCAGCCTCTGGGGATGTTTTAAGTACATACAATAGGTGTGTTCTGCACATACCGAACATACCTAACAATTTGAAAAATTTTTAAACCGAACAAAAAACATAGGTGTTTCGGGCACCTACCCCAGAACAACCTAAAACATAATATACTGACATTTTTATCAACTTTAGGAGATCAAATGCTTTTAAACCCCTAAGTAGAAAGAACAAATTTCAAAACTTTCCAAATGTTTCAACTTTTTCAACAGCTGGACGATATTTGATCACAACGTAATTAATAATTTGTAAAATAATAATCGCTTCGAGAAAATGTTCAAATCAACAACTTCTTCCCAATTGTCCTTCGTGAAAACGCAAAAACCATACTTCCAATTTTCCCTAATGCATGTAAATCGTGACGGTGCGGCAGGTAACCAGAATTATACGGGCACCAGTTTCGCATCACTGGTCTCACGACATATCGATAATTCCGCGCGATAGTTTTGTATACGCGCTGTGTGATGACAAAACTTCGCCTGCGTGAGGTGTTTTCTGTTTTCACGATCGAAAAGCGTCAATTTTGCACTATTTATCTGTAGTGGCGCGCACTTTACCGCCTTAGCGTTTTTCACAATGCGTACAAAGGGACAAATCAATTACGCCGTATAAAATAATCGTCCTGTTGTTAGAATAATCTCGCACATTTGATGTTAAGTTTGAAATCTTTCAAACAGTGTGTTACATAATTTGGCAATATTCTCCGTTAATGATGATGAAACTATAAAAAGTGAGCAATTTAAAACTCGATTATCTCTGAAACTACGGTTTTCGGCCATATAGTGAAAACGTACAGTGCTACCTTGGATACGCAGTTATTGGAACCACTGCAGACCAAATTTCCCTATGCACAGAATTATGGTGGCTATTAAAGAGGCCTCACCAATTTGGGCAAACGTCTGTACCCTATACGTGAAAAAGGGTTCTTTACTAAACACAAAGGGGCAGAATTCCAATCGATCCAGCAGGTTTGGCTTGCAGTTGGACATCGTTTCATAGTAAAATATAATACAATTTAAAACAATTTAAAATGCCAATGCAAGTGGGTCTGAGGTGTGATGTGGTCATGAGACCACGAGAAACCAACCAGAGACATTTTGGGTCTTATAATGTATTTGGATATAATTTTTGTTCTGGAAGTATACGACATTCAACGTAAGAAATCAAGCACACTTGCCATTAAGACTAATGGTTTGGGTATCGAATTATAATTTCATATTTGTTAAGTTTATTACACTATTTGAAAGAGTCTACAGCACCCATGTTGTCACTCTGGGGTATGGGTTAGTATCCCGACCGACAACTTCCATAACTTTAAATTGGGTATGGGGCTACAAGTAATATTAAGCCCCGTGAGAAAATATGAAATACCCACTTAAAACTCCTTTTTATCACAATCAACATATGCATATGGATATAATTATTTTATAAAATAGTATAATTGCCCTTTATTGTACACTTTATGGAACCAAACCTTCAACAAACGACTCATAGAAATGTGCAAGTTCCCAAATCACTATCACATAAACTTTTCTATTCAATGAGAAATTCACGAATCAATATACAATTGAATTACCCCCAATTGGCACCAAAACTAACACAGAGCTGAGGAATTATTTTTGAGTTTAAAGGGACAATTGAAAAGGCAAAATAAGCCGTTCCAAGTGTGTTCACGAAGAGACAATTGTAATATTATTAAATCAGTGATTTAGGCCTAAGGCCATGTACAATAATCGTCCTGTTGGCTCAAATACCTTGTACATTTTGATAAGTTTGAAAATCTGTACTTTCAAACAGGTGTACATAATTTGGGCAATATTCTCCTGTTAATGATGGTGAAACTACAATTTCAAAAGTGAGTAACTTAAACTCGATTATCTCGAAACGTGTGTTTTGTGTTGTGTATCTAATTGGCCTCTTCATGAAAACAGTGACCAATTAGTGTAAAGACTGTCAGTCAAAGAAATGAGGAAAAGTCATCGAAATAATTAATATCTAAAGTTTTAATTTGGTCGATAGTATATGGTTGACTTAGAACGGTTGAAAGTAATAGGCCAGGGCAAATTGAGATTCTAGAAATTACCCTTCAGACCTGTTAAAAAGAATTATCTATATAACCAAATGCTTTTATAGGGGGTAATCCAACCTGTGTGAAGTGACAATGGCGATACTTTTAAGTTTTAGATTCCTTACATCGACAAAGGGAGCCTGAGTTTAATTTATGGACTTGAGGAGGGGATATACATAGAAGGGATTTTAATAACTTTAGTTTTGTTATTTCTTTGAAATTCGAATCTGCTGATTTGAGAATATCTTGTTTCCAAACAGTGAGTTTGGCTGATGTTATGAGAGTGGTGATGATGATGATAATGATAATGATAATGTTAATGATAATGATATTGTATTCTTATGGCATAGCGCTAGATACAAATCTTACAACGCTGTACAAAAGAGTATAATAACAGTACAATATGTCGAGATACACAAAATAAGAAACAATTATGGGTATTAAACAACGAATAAAAATAAGAAAAACAACTAGTAAAATGATAAAAAAGAAGTAAGATTAAAAATGCAGAGCAGAAATATTAATGTAGTGCAAACAAAAGAGGTGCGTGTTTTGAGAAGACTTAAAAGCATCAAGGGAAAGGGATGCAGACACTATGAACATCTCCTCCGTGAATGCACCGCCGTGAAAGCTCGGTGAATTGCACTTTTCCGTGAATTTTCACGGCGTTCGTTCCCATTTCACGGTGCGTGAGAGAGCACCGTGAATACACCAATGGGAAACCACCGTTAAACAAATCTTTTGTTTGGTCCTCGGTGAAGCTGGGGTGAAAACGCGGTGAACCTCAAGCTCCAGTTGAGGCCAGCTTCATTAACTACATCAAAAGGAAGTTATCCTCTTGCTCCATTGTTGACGCTTTTTGTGCATGTGATAATCCCTCTTGGATGGAAGGTAACACACTAAACTTATAACGGTACTGTTGGTACTTTCTTCCTCCAGCTCCATGGTTATAGCATGGAGCTATAAGCTCCATGGTTATAGGTTGCTTCGAAAAGGATTCTGCTAAGCGACTTGACGGGCAGGTTACATTTTCGGCATTGCAATTTGCGTGCGCTGATCGTTTTGCAAACGATACAGGGGCCCCATTGCTTTTTGTTTGGCTTTTCTTTAGCAGTAGTAGAGAAAATACGGTAGGCCTTCGATGTCCGTTAACAATAAATGTAACAACCAGAATGATTAAAATTCACTGCCAAGGCTCATAGAAAACACAATTCTGGCAGCTACAACAATCCCTCTTTAACCCCGGCAGGACTTTGGGCCGAAGGCTTCCGGTCTCGTGTTTTTGTATGTTTGCAAATTTATTTATAATATTGTTTATGAACCCACGGTGAGGTTTATAGTTTTGCGATAATGACTCGATTAACGAACGTCGTTTTATTCACGCATCGTACCCGTGACTTGTGTGGAAACGCGCCCGCCGCCCGCGAAACCGTTGTTGCAATCATTCACGGTGACCTCTAGTGCACGTTCAAAATGCATGCACGCCGCCGATTACCAGTCGCGACCATGTGCTCGCAGCCGGGGCCGGGGAAACCCCGTAACAATTACACTTGCTTATTACCACCACCACGCAGTCCTCATTTATTTCCAGGATCGTGTAAACATTACCAACGTCGAAGTGTCATTATCTGGGTTCCTTCCTCACATGATTCATGTGTTTCTACTTTTTCCGTGCTATGATGTACTTTATGAAGCTTTACAAGGAAATCGAATTGTTTTATTCAAAGCAAATGGATTAATAATGATACTTGGCTTGTCACTTGGAAATAATTCTCCCTATTTGGCAATAGGCCTATGTGTTTATTTGTAAATATAAACAGGAAACTGAACATCAACAAGTTACCCTAAATATAAAGCTTTTATAAATTAGGGCTCAGTCATGCACGTATCAAAAACGATGCGCTAAATAGTGCTTTAAAGTTTATATTGATGATTTATATATGTATACGAAGTTTTAATACCTTGACGGTTGTGCCTACACTTGTCATTGATAACAGATCGAATTATTACAAACGGCTTTAATTTGTTCTTCTCCATGGAACTGTCGCTTTTACAACATCTTAGTCTTACAATAATAAAACTCAATCCTTACTCAAAACACTTAGTGCCATCAAAATTAGAGTTTTTCGTTACATGAGATTGAGAGAAAAGAGGGATCATCAAACCTCGGACGAATGACTTGATGCTCATTGATTGTTGATTGACATCAATAAAATAATAATCATGAAGTTAAATTATCAAAACCGTAAGAAGATGATAGTCCATAATAAATTGGTTTCACACACAAGCTGTTGCCTGCAAGGTCATGTCCCCCTGACGTTACTGATACAATTACGTGGGTAGTACACTCTGGAAGGAGCCCTTGGCAGAAGTGCGCCTCTCTTCGTTCAAGAATTGTTTTCTTAAAAAAAAAAATGTCATTCCCAACAATCTATTCATTTATTTTATTTATTTCAGCTTTCTTTATTCAGGGTAGCAACGATTAAACTTCACAAAATTGTGTTATGATAGCTGAGTTCAAAATCGAATCATGCCTTGAATTTTCAATAACATACATGAAGCCGCTAAAAATAATGAGCAAATTGTTGACAAATTTGAGACTCTTTTGCTCATAGTACGAGGTTCCCAATATCGATCAGTGAACCACAGTGATTGCCCTGCCGAACGCGTCGAACGTCGGCCTGGGGTCGACCTCGTGCAGCGTGTACCATATTCATTCCTTGTGTCTCATCGTTAAAGATTTCTTTCTTAGAAATACTTGCCAAAAATCACAACGCTTTTATTAAACGTCACCAAATTGTCTCATGATATCGGACCATAAGTTCGAATCATGTCTTAATTTTCAATGACCTACATGAAGCCGCTAAGAAATAATGAGCAAATTTGTTAACAAATTTAAGACTTCACTTGCACAAGTACGACTGACTTCCACTGTAGAGATGTTTAAGAAATCCTTGCCAAAAATCACAACGCTTTATTAAACGTCACCAAACTGTCTCATGATGTCGGACCATAAGTTCGAATCATGTCTTGAATTTTCAATAACATACATGAAGCCGCTAAAATAATGAGCAAATTTGTTGACAAATTTGAGACTCTTTGCTCATAGTACGAGGTGCCCAATATCGATCAGTGAACCACAGAGATGGCCGAACGCGTCGCACGTCGGCCTGGGGTCGACCGCGTGCAGTGCCAGATTCATTCCTTGTGTCTCATCGTTAAAGATTTCTTTCTTGAAATCCTTGCCAAAAATCACAACGCTTTTATTAAACGTCACTAAAATTGTCTCATGATATCGGACCATAAGTTCGAATCATGTCTTGAATTTTCAATGACCTACATGAAGCCGCTAAGAAATAATAGCAAATTTGTTAACAAATTTAAGACTTCACTTTGCAAGTACGACTGACTTCCACTGTAGAGATGTTTAAGAAATCCTTGCCAAAAAATCACAACGCTTTTATTAAACGTCACCAAAACTGTCTCATGATATCGGACCATAAGTTCGAATCATGTCTTGAATTTTCAATAACATACATGAAGCCGCTAAGGAAATAATGAGCAAATTTGTTGACAAATTTGAGACTCTTTGCTCATAGTACGAGGTGCCCAATATCGATCAGTGAACCACAGAGATTACCCGGCGAACGCGTCGCACGTCGGCCTGGGGTCGACCGCGTGCAGCGTGTACCAGATTCAGATTCATTCCTTGTGTCTCATTGTTAAAGATTTCTTTCTTAGAAATCCTTGCCAAAAAATCACAACGCTTTTATTAAACGTCACAAAAATTGTCTCATGATATCGGACCATAAGTTCGAATCATGTCTTGAATTTTCAATGACCTACATGAAGCCGCTAAGAAATAATGAGCAAATTTGTTAACAAATTTAAGACTTCACTTTACAAGTACGACTGACTTCCACTGTAGAGATGTTTAAAGAAATCCCTTGCCAAAAAAATCACAACGCTTTTATTAAACGTCACCAAACTGTCTCATGATATCGGACCATAAGTTCGAATCATGTCTTGAATTTTCAATAACATACATGAAGCCGCTAAGAAATAATGAGCAAATTTGAGACTCTTTGCTCATAGTACGAAGGTGCCCAATATCGATCAGTGAACCACAGAGATTGCCCGGCCGAACGCGTCGCACGTCGGCCTGGGGTCGACCGCGTGCAGCGTGTACCAGATTCATTCCTTGTGTCTCATCGTTAAAGATTTCTTTCTTAGAAATCCTTGCCAAAAAATCACAACGCTTTATTAAACGTCACCAAAATTGTCTCATGATATCGGACCATAAGTTCGAATCATGTCTTGAATTTTCAATGACCTACATGAAGCCGCTAAAATAATGAGCAAATTTGTTAACAAATTTAAGACTTCACTTTGCACAAGTACGACTGACTTCCACTGTAGAGATGTTTAAGAAATCCTTGCCAAAAATCACAACGCTTTTATTAAACGTCACCAAAACTGTCTCATGATATCGGACCATAAGTTCGAATCATGTCTTGAATTTTCAATAACATACATGAAGCCGCTAAGAAATAATGAGCAAATTTGTTGACAAATTTGAGACTCTTGCGCCATAGTACGAGGTGCCCAATATCGATCAGTGAACCACAGAGATTGCCGGCCGAACGCGTCGCACGTCGGCCTGGGGTCGACCGCGTGCAGCGTGTACCAGATTCATTCCTTGTGTCTCATCGTTAAAGATTTCTTTCTTAGAAATCCTTGCCAAAAATCACAACGCTTTTATTAAACGTCACCAAAATTGTCTCATGATATCGGACCATAAGTTCGAATCATGTCTTGAATTTTTCAATGACCTACCGGTACATGAAGCCGCTAAGAAATAATGAGCAAATTTGTTGACAAACCACTTTTTGTGCCACTGTGTAACAAAACGTCTAATCTGCCTTTTTCGTCGAGCAGAAAAGTAGCAAAATTTACCGTGCTTGTCTTCAAACCGAAAAGCAAAAAGGCAGAAAGCTGAACTTGTTTAAAGACAAAGAAAAGCGGAAAAAGGCACTTGCAACAACGTTCAATCTGCTTTTCAATATTTAGAAAGCCTGAAAAGCAGATATCCACTTTTCGGCCTCCACAGCTAGATTGGCACCATTCTTGGTTTTAAATTTTTGCGGCCATCTTGGAAAATATTAAATAAAACGGCCTGCATCTTCTTTCTTCTGTGAGTGTCGTGGCCGAGCGCTTTCCTAGATTACCGGACTCAAGTTCTGGTGTTAGTAAGCAGAATGTGGGTTCGAATCCTGGCCGTGACAATTGTCGTCCTTGAGCAAAGACACTTAACCATATTTGTTTCACTATAATTTTTTATTATTTTCTGTAACAAGCATGACTTGGGATGAAAGTTTATGCAAACCAGTAATACGCCATAGTTTTGTAAATTTTTCCGAGAAATGCTAAGCCCCGGCACGGTAGAATTGCGTCATTTCACGAGTGCGGCGAATTACGTGCACATGGATCGATATGTTGGCCTCTGCTAAAGAACAGTATTGCAACACTTACAGTTTTGATGTCACCAAATTAAAACAATAAATATAAAAACACAATGTTAAATGCATTTGGATGTGGCAGTATTCAGTTCACTTTTTATTTGTTTTATTTGCACTAGTCCCGACCCTTTGACAGCATGTTGATCGACCACCAAAAAGCGAAGCCTAGCCCTGGGCCACGTAATGTACATTTTATAACATACACGTTTGTGTACACGTACAGCGAGACACGAATCGACGATCAATGCGTCAATGCTATAATTATATCCGACGCACACGCTGCATGCACGTCTATGTACAGACCTCGGCATGTATTATTTACGTTGCAGATGTGTTTTGACCAAAACTAATCCATTCATCCAAGATAAGCGCACAATGGGAGAGAGTTATTACTACTAAAAGCCTAAACCATGCCTTTGCTTTTTGTGTGTCAGTGCACATAGGAGTTAAATCCACTGTATAACAATAGAGACATACACTCGGTGAATACTCGGTGAAAACAGGCCGTGAACGAAACCACTGGGGCGTAAGCACCGTGAACTCGCCGTGAAAAATGCATTTTCACGGAAAAGTGCTAATTCACCGAGCTTTCACGAATTTGCATCTCACGGAGGAGATGTTCGCCATATGAGTGAGAGCGGGATGTGGTGGTAGGAAGAGATTTCCACAACCGGGGTGCACATTACATAGAGAAAGCACGTGCGCCATAGGATTCGAAAGGTGATAGCGTGGTTCTAAGAATAGGGTCTCGTTCGAAGAACAGAGTCTTTTCCTTTGAACCACGGATAGTTAAGAGATCGTTGAGATATAGACTTGGTGACTGCGCAGATCTTTATATGCGATAGTGAGGATTTTAAACTTGATGCGTTGAGTGACAGGTAGCCAATGCAGAGGGTTACAGAGACGATGCGGCGGGGTTCTAGAATAGATTGGAGTTTATTAATAAGGTTGTTAGGAAGATTGTAGAGAAGACTGTTACAATGATGGGGTCAAGTCGTGAGGTTATAAAAATATGAATTATGCGTTCTGTAAGTGACTGATCTAAAAGTACTACGAATTTTGCCAATACGATAAAGGCCAAACGATGATGACCTGCGAAATGTGAGACACATGATCAGATAAAGACATGAACGAATCCAAATAAAAACCCAAATTACGAACAGTAGAGACATGGTTGAATATTAAAATCACCAACATTAATACCTGACAGTGGCAAAGTTGCCCTAATTTTGAATGGAAATGAATAGTTTCTGTCTTATTATCATTCAATACAAGCTTGTTATGTACCATCCAGCCACGAATTTCATTAATACAGATCCTCCAGACGAGATTTACTACAGATGTTGGCCGTAGCCTGTGAACTAGTCTCTGTGCAAGAGCCGTTATTATGCGGATCCTGGCTACACGATCCCGCGCCGGTCCTAAAATCACCCACTGCGTAGATGGCGCTTATACATTTTTACGATCAAGGCCGCTGCTATTACTCCGGAAGGGAAGCCGGTTCGTGGGCTAAGTGGACATTTATTAATTGTTGCCTGGGTGATGGGGTCCATGGCGTTTTGGTGACACCCAGGGGGCTGATGGGCACCCGAGAGAGGCGGCCGAGGGTGCCATCAGCCCCCGAGCCAGCGCAAAACCCCATGGACCCACTTCATCACAGGCGTCACAATGTTGTGTTATACCATGGTATTAGATTACGTTACCGAAGAAATCTTCCAGTAAACTGTCTAAGTCTGTAACTGGAAGTGTCTTGAAGTTGCTGTCATCCTCGTCCAGTTTCGTTGCGGTATTCGCGAACTATTCGTACTGCGTATGCATGGTCGAAGCGAATATAAATTCACACACAGCAGACAAAGTTGTTTAGCTGGTCCCTACAGTGCATCAAATTGAAATATAGCGTGTTCTGCGGAGTACCAGCAATATAACAACCTCGGTCGCTGTTTTCACTTCTTACCAATCAAAAAGTAGCACTTATTGAAAGATATATGGGATGATACCCTGGGACGATCAGGGTGATGTACCACTCTTGAGAGGTGAAACATCACTTTTGAGGTGACGTCAGAGGTGAACATCACTTTTTTGAGTACGTCACGAGGGTAACATGAAGATTTGTGGATTTGTCATGTGACAGGCTTTCGACCAATGAAATTACACAATCTAAGACCATGGTACATAACAAGTATGAATGGCGCCTGCGCGGAGCTGGTAGTTTATCAAATCACAGGGGATCAGCGCGTGTGGTATAAATCGACGGTAACGTGTTTGCACCAAGACTACCTGTGGAACACGAGAGATATAACTGCGTATCATCTGCATATAACATTAGGTCAAGTCCGTGTTTCATTATGATCTCCTCTCCAGTGGCGCAGAATACAGTGTAAAAAGAATTGGCCCTAACACGCTGCCCTGGGGAACGCCACAAGAGAGTGTCGCTGTCTCAGAGACAATATCACGAATTGCAACACGTTGAGTACTGACCTTACTTCCAAGTACGATTTAAACCATTTTAAAACAACACCTCCGATACCATGCAACACGTTTTTTAACCTTTGAATAAGTATAGAATGATCGATGGTATCAAAAGCGGCCGACAGATCAAGCAGTACTAAAACGACTTCACGATGGTTATCGAGCGCAATCATGACGTCACATTGTGCACTGAATCAAAAGCAGTTTCTAAAGGTGCTGTGACCCTTGCGATAAGCAGATTGAAATTTGGAGAGTACAACGAAAATTTAGATAAATTAAAATTCAACTGTGCGACAACAACTTTTCTAAAACTTTCTGATAAAAAACGGAAGGTTTGAAACTGGGCGATAATTATTAAGTACAAATTAGTGTCAAATCCAGGCTTTTTAGAAGAGGACGAGACGATTAGCCTTCTTTGAAGCGCTCGGGGCTCACACCCGATGACAACGACTGATTAACTCCGAACAATAAAAGGTAAAACATCAGGTAAAAATAATCTTCCAACAAATGTGTGGGAAGAGGATCAGTGGACAACCTGATTTTGACTTCATAGAAATAATACTAGAGATAAGCTTGATTCAGACACGGGATTAAACTACTATATAAATGAAAAATACAGGCGACGTCAGTAAAAGTGGAATCATCATGTAAATATCATTCGAGGCGATCACGAAGCTTAAAATTTACATCAATAAAAAGTCACAGAATGATTGCACACTAAAAACCATGGGATCATTCCTTGATCATTGTGATCCAGGCATAATACGGATGCTCGTGATTTTCTATCACCACGATTAAATCGTCAATCACAGAAAAAGTGTATTCTGGTCTGCACCGTCAATTTTGTCTTTGTGATACTCCATTCCGTTTCGTTCGTGAGCTGGTGGTATTCCCGCTTGCTTTTGCTTTAAACAGCTGCTTGTTAACCTCTGGTGGCTGGTTTACCATCCTACACTCAAGGTCTACGTAATTCCTGTTTGGCGATGTGGAGTTCGTCACTGTACCATAGGCCACGAGGTTTTGTCAGTGACGACGCTTAGTTTTTCTCCGGGGCACGACAGTGTTGAGCACATTCTGCATTGTCTCATCGTAGTCGTTCGTGAGTTGACTCTACCGTGGCATCTAGCAGACAGCGCAAGAAAGGATTAGAAAGAAAGACATTCACGAGGGCGTCGGCAGTGAATGTTTCTACTAACCCGCGTGACCTTCTACATTAGGTGGACGACTAATATCCGAAGATAAAAATTAATCAAACTGTGATCAGAAGGTAAAACATTCTCAAGAGGAAAATTAAGTAGCACCCATATCGCTGGAACGCGTGATGACCTGTCTAGATCAAGTGTGTGGCCTCTATCGTGCGTGGGACCTTTGACGTCTGCTGTACAAAGGTCAAGGGAAATGAGAGATCAATGAAGTTCTGTGCATCACCTTGCTGGTAGGGTCATCAACGTGAAGGTAATTGAAATCGCCAAAGGATGATTAGTCGACCTGGTGAAACAATAGCGACCTCTAGTAGCGATGTGAATTCGGTCAAGAACTCCTTTACAGTTATACCATTTTCTTCTTTGATGGCGGGTGCGGTACACCACAATAAAGTGGATGAGTTCAGGAATTCAGCTCGTATACGGAGATCGGAATGTTCAAAAGAGCAGTAATTACCACCTGATGGTATGATGATGTTATAGTGTTGGAAATTCCGATAACGATGTCTTTGTTATTGGAAAGATGTTGAAAGTCTTTAATATCTTGAAATGTAACATTATGCAGACGAAATGGGATTTCATTTTAAAACATTATTACCTATATGTGGAATGTTCATTGATTCTTCAGTTACAATAAATTACAAAAATAAGGAATTAGGGAAGGTAATTGCCGGCAATATATATCACAGTTCTTAAACAGCTTCAGACTTTTATAAAAACAATTTGTTTTATAATTAAAAACAAATCAAAACAAAATTAAAAGAATAAAGTAAAATAAAAGTTGACTTTAGAGGTATGAAATTTCACCTAATTCAAGAAGATAAAAATAACAGTTGAAGGAGGAAATATAGGAGGTTACGTCTAATAAATAGAGTTGATTGAGTTTAATCTGAAAATTAACATTTTACAAAAAGTTGACGAAAGCTTATTCACATTATTAATTGAAAACAAAAGACTGGTGCACTTTAATGTTTCTAGGTGTATCCCACCCAGGCCATGTAAGCAAAGCCAATAATTGTGGGGTGGGGGTGGGGCGGCACCCACCAATAATAAGTCGGCATTTAGAGCCTCAGATGGCGAATGAATAATCAAAGCCTACTAGTAGATCAAGGGTTGGTCCAGAATAAAGTTTCAGTCGGCAAACCCTAGAGCTATGGGTTTGCTGACTACAAATGTATCGTGTTTCTGTAGGCGCTGAAGATTTGCCAAGTTGTTTGTTATCAGTTGTTTTACTTTGTAATACACTGTATTTCCAGCACGAAAGAGCTGAGGTTTCACTGGTAGGTGGTCCCCCGATGTCAGTCGACAAATTGGCTTCCTCGCCCCAAACAAAATGCCTTCGCTACGCCCCTGCATCCCTCCCTCCTCTCCAACACACGTACTACGAAAGTATAATAAAGAAAAAAACATTTCATGATGCAACCTTTTTAATTCTGAAAATAATACTTTCGGCTACCCCAGCAGTCGTCCGTCTAATGTTAACGATTGAAACAAACATTCTTAATAATTGTGTTGTATATAATTTTTATAACTTGTATTGCAAAGTTTTCCATTATTTTGATGCCACATTTAATAATTGTTTGCCTGTGTTCTGAGAACGTTTCATCATCTATAATAGCTCACACTCTTCAAACTAAACTTGTTGAATCGACTATATAAACGTTCGGCGAGTGACAACACTCACCGAAATTCAACTCGAAGAATGTGTTGAATATACACAAAGTCAATTAGGATTAAGTCTACCTTTATCATTTTTAATTCAACACTTTTAAAAGTTAAATCCAACTTTATAAAGAGTTGTCACTGACCGAACTCTTAAAAATGTTGATTCAACACTTGTATATAGATTTAAGAGTGCACGAATTATGTATGGAGGAGTTATTTTGGCCACTCACGCCACACATTGTGATGAGCGTTCTTCACACACCAAATCCAACAAACATTTCACAAACGAACAATCGTATTATATGACAAACAATTTTAGATACAACTTTATATAGGTTTTAAGTGTAACTGACAGAAAAAATGACATTTTGAGAGACCCTGAAACAAACTCACCGATTTCCTAAAATATAATGGAGACGTCGCTGACTAGAGCTGCTGTATCGTCAGATCTGATCGACTAGTGATCACGGGATAAAATGTAGGTCCTTATAGATATAGTCCCTCGAACCACTTGCCGGAACTATACTGATAATCCACTCTATTATAATAATGAATAGTGACGTATAGCGGACTAAAGTTGTTGTGTCGTCCGGCAAGTATAGAGTAGTGATATCACGGGATAAAATATAGGCCCATTAAATAGTCCCTGGATGGAACCACTTGCCGGAACTACACTGATAATCAATATATATTTTCAACATCATAAAGCAATCAACTTTGACATGATTTTGCATGGGTATGCCACTTGGACCCACTCTCTACCGTCCCCTGACCAGCGGCGTAGCCACGGGGGGCCTGGGGGGGGCACGTGCCCCCCCCACAAATTTCCAGTGCCCCCCCACGAAAAATCCTCATAGTGCCCCCAAAAAACAGAAAAGAAAAAGAAAAGGGAAAAAACCCATACCCCCTGGGCCCCCCACTGAAAAGCAATTCCCCCCCCCCCCCACTGAAAAAGTCCTGGCTACGCCGCTGCCCCTGACCCACCCCCACTCCCACTCCCAAACGAAGGCCGTACCAAATCATTCCGACAACATACAAAACTGAGCAGATCCAACACCAAGCTCCCTGGACTATTAACCCATGCATGGAATATTTCCAGAGCAAGAACGATCTGGAGATAGCCGTAAATTGAACGCCTTATTCACCCGTCCAAGACCACTACTGAACCGGATATAAGCGGCAGAGAGACGAAGCACAACGTCTCACAGACCGACTGATCTTTTTCAAGACCAACACAAATTCCACCGGTCTTTTTCAGGACCACAACTTCATAAAGGAGTGGTCACATGCTACTGTCAAACCTACCATCTAATAAATAATACAATACAAATATAAGTATATTATTTAAAACCAAGTTAATAACTGACAATGGCAAAACGGAAACTAACGAAAAGAGCAAAACATTCACAATCGAAACAGAAAACAAAACGGTTTTCACATGAACGCTTTACTAAAACCAAACTAAATAACACTAGTCTAATAAATACCCCAATTGCAGAACAAATTGAACAGTTTATTACAAACCTATCATGGGCGGATCCAGAACATTTTTAGGGGGGCTGAGAATCAAAAACAATTATTTTTCAGTACAGTACTAAGTAGTTCACCTCCTTATGTTTATCCCGCCACCTGTGGGAATGGGAGGGCGTTCTCCCTCCCTCCTCTCTCTCTCTTTTTTAAATTTTTATATATATATTTTTTTAAACGATTTTAGGAGGGGCTACAGCCCCTTAGCCCCCTGGATCCGCCAATGCCTATCTAGAGCAAAACTGTCTCAAATTGGAAAAATGATCTCGGAAAAGAAATCTCATTCCAACCACCTTATACTAGACCAACCCGTTCTTCCAACCACCTTATACTAGACCAACCCGTTCAACCCTTTCGAGTGACATCAACATCAACATTTGATAATTACACACCTATCATGCATAACAAGCCATCCAAAACTCATCCGTCCATCCCATAACACATGAGTCCAACACTCAAAAACTGCTTGGAAGCCTCAAAATATGAACCATGAGATTTCAAAACATATAATCCGTCCATTAATCACACAGATGTGAAACAAGCAGTAAACATAATAGCAAAATCACATTATTCAAAATGGCCAAACTCACTCGAACACAAACTAACCTACAAATAAAATCATCTGTTTGATAAACCGAAATTATGTCACTCCACCGTTTTGACCAATTGGTTCATTTATGGTACCTTTTAAACTAAGGTCAATTATTCCTACAAGGACAAAACATCATTCTGTACTTAAAATACAATCTGATTTAACAATCAACAGAGGTAAAGTGTCTCTAAATGGGACTGCACTATCATCTTTTACTCAAGAAATCGTCGCCAATGAGTGTTACCTTATACAATTATTGGGAATTCCAAACGTTATTTTAGGTGCGAATGTGCCATACGTTATCGTGCTTCTGTCTTTATTTACTCTCTTCAATCATCATCATTAAACAGCACCACCCAGTAGCGTAGCCAGCGGGGGGCAGGGGGGCAGACTGCCCCCCCGGAAAAAAAATAGAAGTAAAATCGGGACGGTAAAAATAAAGAAAAGAGAAAAGGAAAGGAAGAGAGAAAAGGAGGGAAAATTGAGGGAGGGACTCCGAGGGAGAAAAAACGAAAGAGGTAAAGAAAGAAATTAGAAGAGTAGGGATTATTGACGAAATGAGGGAGGACGGAGGAGGGAGGGGGAGGAGAGAAGGAAATGTGGGCCTTGGTAATGGAAGAAAGGATGGATAGGACCGTTGGGACGAGTACCAAGGCAGCCTAACTTAATGCAGGCAAGGTTAGGGTGGGTGGAAACGGCGGTAGGGCAGGGGTAAGGGAAGGAAGGGAGCCGAGGGAGCCGGAGAGGGTAAGGGACCGGAAAGGGCGGGAAGGACGGACCTGGGACGAAGGATGCAGAGGCAGGCAGATTTAGGGAGGGAGGAAAGGATGATTTAGGTAATGGTAAAGGGAGTGAATAATTGATAAAGGGAGACGGGAGAGGGAGGATTGAGGAAGGGAAGTTAGATCTGAAGTTTTTATACCCGGTTTTTGTCCCGGAAATCACTTTATCAAATACTGTAAAACAAGTTAATTTCGCTAGCAATTTAATTTCGCTAGGAGGCCCAATTCGCTAAATTAAATTGCTGCCAAATATAATATTTTTTATGGTTTTATATAGCAAGAGGATGTAAATTAGTGAAATTAAATTGCCTCCAAAAATATATTTTGACATTACAAGAAAGGCAACAAAATGCACTAATGAGAGATATATAAATTGCTCATAAAATATGGACCTTACAGATGGATCTTTCAACTTTTTTGTTAATTAGAGACGAATTTATATAGAAACAAACATTAAAACATTAAAAACTTGAAATTTGAATCAATACAATGAACCAGTATGTACTCGGGTTACGTGCAGAACGTATTTACAACTTGTCTTACAACATTTTATTAAAGGTTTTTATACGACATGTACACGAATAACTTTCAGTGTAATGTGTGTTGTAAACGGTGTGTATATATATACATTACGAATACGATTAATTATGAATGTTTAAGTTCATCACAGTCATGACAGTGTAGAAATTATAATAGCAACAGTTCAGACAGTATAGATCCAAGGAAAGAACAATAAATCACAGATGATCATGTTTGTACAATATATCGATTGTTTTGATTCAATATTATTCAGTATTTCGCAATTAAATTTAAACCATGAAATCAGGACGATCATCTTAATTTTGCCCCCCCGGACCGACAGGGCTGGCTACGCGCCTGGCACCACCCAATGTCTATGAATACATAGTTGAACTTAAAGGTTTATTATTAACTTGATCAGAATTATATCTCCAAAAACTTTTTACTGACGTTGGTGTGATAAGAGTTATATTTTTCTGTTATCTATAAGTACACCTGAACTTCAGACAGACGGCATTGAGAGGCAGAAAATGCATTGTTGTTCATGGGAGGGCCACCAAAGTGGTTTCTTTATAGAATACTAGTTGTATTTACATTACCTTGTATAGACGCCTACGTGCACATATACAATGCCAGTCGACATTATGTGAACCTCTTGAAACATTAACCCTCCGTGGAAAGTAAACTTTGAGATTAGAGATATATAAGTGCATAGTACATCACCATAAATAATTTATCTGAAAGTTACGGTAATGCCCTGAAAGCCTGTAGCGTGAAGCCAAAAGGCGTGAGGTCCGTGGAAGGCCCTACGGACTCCGAAAGCTTTAGGATTCTACAGATGTGCATATTCGGGGGTACATTTCAAAAATAAAATCACGAAGAATTATGAATCGTCATAATGTTCATGAAGAGTACATAGAAAATATGACAGAATGTTGTTTTATAAAAGGGGGATATTTGGGGATGATTTCATTGATCACCCCTGGATGATTCATTGATCACCCACTTTTAAAATGTTTGGGTTTAAATACACCCTATATACACCCCATATACACCCTATATCCCTCAGGATATGAGAATCCAATTCCAGATCAAAACATTTTGAGTCAATAGGGTATCAGAACCTCTTTGAAAACAAATGATTCGTCATAAAAGGTATTGTAGCGCAGTGATGAGTCTGATGTTATAATAGATCAACTTAACTATAACAAATTCAGTGAGTAAATGGTTAACCTTAGTGTATCATGATTCCATCATCAGTGATTAAGAGATTCTCAAAAGTTCATTCTTTAAGGGGAACATCTGCTTTATGCTCTTGGCATTGGTTGATCCGGGAGGGGGCAGTGGAGGGATATGTGCCCTTTTTGGTGGAACCAATTGGGGGGGGGGGGGGGAGGAGCCGGTATAGCTATAGGTGTCCTATTTTTATAAGAAATGGTGTAAATTATCACACTTCTTGTGTGGACTTTTTGTGCTGTGTGCCCCCACTTTGTTCCACTTTGGATCTGTCCATGACTATTGGTCTAAAGATTGTTGAGATATAGCTTTCAAATCTATAACTCAAACATTGTTTGGTTACACATTAACATTTCTGAATTGATAAATAACATACAAACATAAAGACTGTATGATGTTTTTTCAACAAATTAAAGCAATCAACTTTGACATGATTTTGCATGGGTGTGCCACTTGGACCCACTCTCTACCGTCCAGTGACCCATCCCCACCCCAATCGAAGGCCGTACCAAATCATTCCAACAACATACAAAACTGAGCAGATCCAACACCAAGCTCCCTGGACTATTAACCCATGCATGGAATATTTCCACAGCAAGAACGAAAATTGAACGCCTTATTCACCCGTCCAAGACCACGACTGAACCGGTGACATAAGCGGCAGAGAGACGAAGCACAACTCACACAAACCGACTGACCAACACAAATTCCACCAGTCTTTTTCAGGGCCACAACAACTTCAAAAAGGAGTGGTCACATGCTACTGTCGAACCTAGTATTGGTATGCAGACTGCATGAATGCACACATGTTTTTCTAATAATTATGTGATACACATGGCCAGGGACCCTCCCTGCATGCATGGAACAATAAACAGTGTCCACTGACCAAGCACTGACCTTGCAATACCTACAATAAACCTAGATGTGCATGTACTAAAACATAGCTACACACGTGTAGGCCTCATAACCCCACTCCTCTAGAATTATTTTTGGACAGACCAACATGTAACCTCAATCCTCCATTTTCATACAATGTCATATAATCCACGAAACAAATAATCACATTTTGCTCGAAATTCTTCTAAATCCTTCACCACTGCAATTTCCTGATAACCTCAATCCTTTAAAATCCCGCTTCCTTTGTGCAAAGAGGATATTGGATGATTTATGAAGGTTGGGGTTAATTGCTCATTATAATAAGCTAAATCTTTCACAGGTTGGTTGTTTAACCCTAAATGAAGTCCCTAACCCCATGGGCATTGGAACCTTCCTGAATCCTCCCAAATCTTTCAGTGCACATTTGGAAACATGCCCGTATTTCTTCAAAATGCACCGTGCATTTTCATTGATCTTTCATATTCAGCACTTATGGGCTCAGTGTACTTCTTGCCAGGTAGTAATTTTGTCTCATTTGAAGAGAGGTGAACGTACAAATAATTTTTCTTTGTAAATTTTTCTTTGTAAATTATCTTTTTGATTAAGGAGATGAATTTACATTATTTGAGCAATCTAGTTGGCATGGCAACATTATTAAAAAGTTTGGATTAGGTCTAATTTGAATATCTATGCTTGAATTTTTTGATTAATTTGCCAAGTTAGTATTTTCTTGGTTTTTCATATTTTTTAAAAGTTTATTTAACCTTTTATTTTTGTCTTAAGGAAGAGACAAATTATTGTTGGACTTGATCTTTTGTTCACTCAGCAGAATACTTTTCTTAACTCAGTATTTTGTGTAGAGTATTATTTCCTAAAATAATTTACTTGATTCTTTCGTACATTTGGATAAGTGGTTCTGAGATTTTATCAGATTTAAATACAACTTGGTTTCTGTACATTTGTATTTGTATTTTAATTGACATTTATAACTTAATTGACATTTATAACTTAATCATGGTTATTTTTGTCTTCAGAATTTAAAGAAAAGTCTATAATTGTGCTTTATAGTATAATCCACTTTGAGGTCTGCGTTGGTTTTTGGTTTTCGTTAGTATTTTAATAAGTGGTTTTAACAATGTTTTTTGGTCAAAGCTCATTTCTTGATTGCTTGAATATCTTTACACATTTATCAGATAGATGTTTTACACATCTAAGTTTGATATTTAAGTTTTGATTGGAAAGTAAATAAAATTGTTATATTTATGTAAGCATTCAAATCAAGTTTGTCTCGTTCTGACTCATTCAAAGTATTTCACGTCTCAATCCTTCAGATCTAGTGTTAATTGCTCTCCCACATTTGTTTATATTTCAAGTATTGTTCATCTGGTGAACTATTTTCCCAAATTACATTTTCATTTTTGTTCAAAAGAGGAGGATATATGTCCAAATGATTTTCAATTTCAATGAAAGCACTCCGGGACGGCACGCCATCATCACTCCCAAACCCTTCCCTCTCAGATCAGCTCCATTCACAATGATTAACATTTCAGGGGACTGAATAGTGAATGGATTTATAAAACTATGGTTTTTCCTGTAAACAATTTTGGGTAAATATTGGTTAACTTTCAAATAATGGTCCTGTTGTGGTACTGTTACCAAGACTTTGATGTTGTTTTACTATGGTTTGTTTTAAGTAAGAAGACGATCCCCCCCCCCCCCCCCTTCCCCACTGGACAAACTTTGGAGTGTGTCCGTTTGATCGGGTACCTTATCACGGTACTGTACTGTATACTAGTAGTCTTGGTTCAAACTGTGTTTGTATGTTTATTATACACGATCCGACGGCGCTTTACACGAACGCTGTTAAGAATCACGAATCGCTACCACACACAAACACGCGTTCGTGATTGTAGCGTTCGTGTAGCGCTGTCAGATCGTGTCTCAAAAACATACAAACACAGTTTAGTTTTGAACCAAGACGATATGGCTGGCTAGCTACAGAGGGCGCTGTGATTATGAAAACTGATCAGAGTTCAGTGTACTCATCTTTGACTTTGACTTTTTTGAGGAGTAAATTTACAGGTAATTTCGTTATATTTATATTATTTAGAACAAATAATGCCAATTTATGTAAACTGTACATGTTAAGACATCGAACCATACAACTGATTAAATAAAAGCTTTATTTTCCAGACAGTCGTGCTGAATCAGTGACAGCCCCATTTCTAGGCGTGGGGTGGGAGATGACAACCTTCACGTGGTCCACCCTGTTTCAACTAATGTCATCAAACCGATGTATGCAGCTACTAGCACTCTAAGCTGTTCATCATCATACGAAAGAAGTGACAGCCCCATTTCTAGGGCTTATCGGCCTGGCCCTAGACTAGGGCCAGGCCGATAAGGCCTACACTAACACTGGACTCCCTCCGTATCCATGGGCATGGCCCTAGCACCACACGTACAAAAATGGAGCGATTTTTTTTTCTCTACTTTTGATCTGTTATTGGGTAGAATGTCGTATCCGACCGCCACTTTTTCTCATTCAATATAAGTAAATAACCAATAAAGTAATCTTACCTAGCCTGGCTAAGCTGAGAAGTACAAGATGGAGAACTTAACAACATATGGATGATGATGGACATATACTTCAAATTATTTATTTCATAAAAAATCAGGCATTTGTGGTATACGATGACTTCCTCAGTCATGTCAGTCTGATCTTGTAAACTCCACAATTAGTGACCAACACAGTCATTGTATAGGCGCAGTACCTACATGTAAGTTGTACCTTGTAGATATAAACCCCCGAGGACTCCTCATGGGAGTATAAACTGGAGGTAAACTATAATAGGATCCTTCTATTTTCTGAAGGGGAGGATTATTTTTTACAATTTTAGAAGGGAAATAAAGTCCGAAAACCATCATAAAAGTGGATTTTAAAGATAGTTTTTGCTTTCTGTACCACCAACAATCAAGAGAATCATTTTTTAACTGGTTAGTGGTTGCAAAAAGATTACCAAAAAAAACCTAAAAAAGTGGCAGTCGGATACGACATTCTTTCCATTATAACCTAAAATTTAGTAATATTTAGGTAATTTTACCCAAGCAGACACTTTGGCATAATAATATTTAAATTTTACCAAAACTACCGATCTCACAATACTGAACTTTATGGTGCCAAAGGTGTCTGCTTGGGCAAGCTTACCTAATCACAAAATTGTAGATTGTAATAATTACCAGATCAAAAGTTGAAAAATCGCACCTTTTATGTACATGTGGAGCTAGTGCCAAGGATACGGAGGGAGTCCAGTGTATTGGCCCTAGAAGGGGGGGGGGGCTATAGTCTAATGTGATACTGATAGTGTTATTGTATTGATAAGATTAGCCTTGATCTAGGCGCGTAGGAACAGTTTGGTCGCTTAAGTTTGCCCCACTGTATGGCTATCCAAACTCCATCACAAATGGACATAGTGTACAGATTCATATGTATACTGTTACATGTAAATCTAAATGATGTATAGTACAATGTATATTAATGTTAGAGTGACCATTCGTCATCGCGCCATAATCCTTCTGTGATGTCAAAATATAAGGCGGAGCTCATTAACCCTAACCATGCTAGGGTAACTTTCTTATCACCCTGCTGAATGCAACAACATACAACAGTGGTCAATAAGCAAGGCCTGATAGGTGGCACAAGATATGTGGATCATGTTGCACCTAGCAGTGAAGGGTTCAGTAAATTGGACTGTGTTTTTTCAAGCACTGTGCTATCTGCAACAACATACAACAAGGGGATCTTGTTGCATTGAACAGGGTAATGCTAAAGACACAACACAGACTATTTGCTATATAAACACTGTCCAGTGCTGAATGCAACAAGATACAACAGATTGAGACTTGTGTACCAAATGCTCTCTGTATTTGTGAAACAGTCAGGGAAAGTAAAATAGATAACCCAATCATTTTATATGTAATCCCATTTAGTTTGGTAACATATGAAAGGAAATTTTGTGAGCAACAATCATTTTATTGAATATATCATTCTCCAATAAATTCTTCATGAAGAAAAACGAGTTTAGAAAAAGTGCTTGTAAATGGATGCATACTATTGTGTAATCATGTTTGAATTCATGCATGACTGGCCATGGAATTTGTTAACCAGTGGGACATCCTATTGAAACAAATCGGTAATGAAAAGGTTAACCCAAAAATGGAAACTTTTTCCTTCTCTTGGAATCGTACAATAATTAATGTTCATGAGCAGATGAGTGTTTATAATTTATTTACTTTATTGTAGGTTTGATGACCTGGGTCGCAGTAATTTGCATCTGGTGTTTGTGAAGGAGAACAGTAACCATGGAAACAATGCAAAACTCAAATTACTCAGAGCTTTGTGGTGAAGAAGGTACACAGAACCTTGCATCTCAAGAAGACATTGAAGAAAAACCACTCATTTGTAGAATCTGTAACATAGCTTTCTTGAGTCAGGATGATCTTCAAAGGCACAGAGGCTGTCATGAAAAGAAGAAAACATACAAATGTGACACTAGTGATAAAAAACACCAAAGGAGTAACGCTGGAAAAAAACATTTGTTTGTGACATTTGTGATCAAACGTTTGGTCATAAATCCACCCTAATATGTCACCAAAGGATTCACACTGGAGAAAAACCACTTCCTTGTGAAATTTGTGGTAAAGCTTTCTCTCATTCAGGCGGTAGGGCAGGGGTAAGGGAAGGAAGGAAGGGAGCCGAGGGAGCCGGAGAGGGTAAGGGACCGGAAAGGGCGGGAAGGACGGACCTGGGACGAAGGATGCAGAGGCAGGCAGATATAGGGAGGGAGGAAAGGATGATTTAGGGAATGGTAAAGGGAGTGAATAATTGATAAAGGGAGACGGGAGAGGGAGGATTGAGGAAGGGAAGTTAGATCTGAAGTTTTTATACCAGGTTTTTGTCCCGGAAATCACTTTATCAAATACTGTAAAACAAGTTAATTTCGCTAGCAATTTAATTTCGCCAGGAGGCCCAATTCGCTAAATTAAATTGCTGCCAAATATAATATTTGTTATGGTTTCATTCAAATAGGTTTCATTTGAACAGCAAAAATATATTTTGACATTACAAGAAAGGCAACAAAATGCACTAATGAGAGATATATAAATTGCTCATAAAATATGGACCTTACAGATGGATCTTTCAACTTTTTTGTTAATTAGAGACGAATTTATATAGAAACAAACATTAAAACATTAAAAACTTGAAATTTGAATCAATACAATGAACCAGTATGTACTCGGGTTACGTGCAGAACGTATTTACAACTTGTCTTACAACATTTTATTAAAGGTTTTTATACGACATGTACACGAATAACTTTCAGTGTAATATGTGTTGTAAACGGTGTGTATATATATACATTACGAATACGATTAATTATGAATGTTTAAGTTCATCACAGTCATGACAGTGTAGACATTAATAGCAACAGTTCAGACAGTATAGATCCAAGGAAAGAACAATAAATCACAGATGATCATGTTTGTACAATATATAGATTGTTTTGATTCAATATTATTCAGTATTTCGCAATTAAATTTAAACCATGAAATCGGGACGATCATCTTATTTTTGCCCCCCCGGACCGACAGGGCTGGCTACGCGCCTGCCTTGAGGGGCCCGGGCACTTCAGGTTCGGGGGCCCCTCGACATAGAAATTAAATTACATGACAAATAAAAAATGAACTAAAATGAATGATAAACCGCATTTCTTCGAAAAAAATATATAACTAATTTTATAATTATTACATTTTTTTATATAAAGGAAGTCCTTAGTCTGGGGCCCTCTGGCAGGGGGGCCCTCAGTGGTTGCCCCTTATAAATCCGGCCCTGTATACAGGGCCGCTTTTACATAAGGGCAAAAGGGTAGTTGCCCACGGCCCCAGGTAAAGAGGGAGCCCTAAAAATCTGTACAGTCATTTTTTTGGTGGGCCCCCTGGGATCCGATTCGCCCCCCCTGGCGAACATAGCCAGCTACGCCACTGGTCGAAACTACTAATACTATTATTCACTTGGCATCCCAAAACAACACATGAGTCCAACACTGAAAAACTGCTTGGAAGCCTGATATTTCAAAACATATAATCCGTCCATGTGAAACAATCAGTAAACATAATGGCAAATCACATTATTCAAAATGGCCAAACTCACTCGAACACAAACTAACCTACAAATAAAATCATCTGTTTGATAAACCGAAATATGTCACTACACCGTTTTGACCAATTGGTTCATTTATGGTACCTTTTAAACTAAGGTAAATTATTCCTATAAGGACAAAACATCATTCTGTACTAAAAATACAATCTGATTTAACAATCAACAGAGGTAAAGTGTCTCTAAATGGGACTGCACTATCATCTTTTACTCAAGAAATCGCCGCCAATGAGTGTTACCTTATACAATTATTGGGAATTCCAAACGTTATTTTAGGCGCGAATGTGCCATACGTTATCGTGCTTCTGTCTTTATTTACCCTCTTCAATCATCATCATTAAACAGCACCACCCAGTGTCTATGAATACATAGTTGAACTTAAAGGTTTATTATTAACTTGATCAGAATTAAATCTCCAAAAACTGTTTACTGATGTTGGTGTGATATTTTTCTGTTATCTATAAGTACACCTGAACTTCAGACAGACGGCACTGAGAGGCAGAAAATGCATTGTTGTGGGAGGGCCACCCAAGTGGTTTCTTTATAGAATACAAGTTAATTGTATTTACATTATGTAGACGCCTACGTGCACATATACAATATTTTAGATTAAAGAAATGCCTTGACATTATGTGAACCTCTTGAAACATTAACCCTCCGTGGAAAGTAAACTTTGAGATTTGAATTATAAAGAGATAAGTGCATAGTACATCACCATAAATAATTTATCTGAAAAGCTATACGGTAAAGCCTGTAGCGTGAAGCCAAAAAGGCGTGATGTCCGTGGAAGGCCTACGGACTCCGGAAGCTTTAGGATTCTATAGATGTGCATATTCGGGGGTACATTTCAAAAATAAAATCAAGAATTATGAATCGTCATAATGTTCATGAAGGGGACAGAGAAAATATGACAGAATGTTGTTTTATAAATGGGGATATTTGGGGATGATTTCATTGATAACCCCTGGATGATTCATTGCTGATCACCCACTTTTAAAATGTTTGGGTTTAAATACATCCCATATACACCCCATATACACCCCCATATACACCCCATATACACACTATATCCCCCAGGATATGAGAATCCAATTCCAGATCAAAAAATTTTGAGTCAATAAAAGGTATAGGCCCTATTGTAGCGCAGTGATGAGTCTAATAGATCAAATTCAGTGAGTAAATGGTTACCTAATTAGTGTATCATGATTCCATCATCAGTGATTAAGAGATTCTCAACGAAGTTCATTCTTTAAGGGGAACATCTGCTTTATGCTCTTGGCATTGGTTGATCCGGGAGGGGGCAGTGGAGGGATATGTGCCCTTTTTGGTGGAACCAATCGGGGGGGGGGGGGGGGGTGAAGGGGTATAGCTATAGGTGTCCTATTTTTTATAAGAAGTGTGGTAAATTTACCACACTTCTTGTGTGGCCTTTTTGTGCTGTGTGCCCCCACTTTTGTTCCACTTTGGATCCGCCCCTGACTATATTGGTCTAGGGATTGTAGCTGCAAAGATAAAGTGTTGTCTTGTATTTATACACATTATGTAGGGCCAATCCATTTACAATGTACGTCATCACATAGGGCCAATAGGGCCAACCATTTACAATACACATAGGTGGAAGGTCATGTGAATTCCTAACTTACATGTACGTTAGTGGCACACCCAAGGGGGCTTGAGCCCCAAGGGGCCGCTGATGTTTTATTTATTTTTTTAAAGAGGGGGCCGGGAAAGAGAGTAAAATCTGAGCCCAAGTCTTGTCTACAGAGGAGTTCGGCAAGGAGTATAGGGCAGTGGTACAAGGGATGGGGACTCAGGAGACTCAAGCTCCCCTCCAAAAGTTTTCCATTTATTCCACTCACTATTATATTTTACGGCGTTGCGTATGCATGTGCATGTAAGCTTGAAGGGCCACCAGTATATATAACAAGCATTTTTAGACATTCTCCCCCGTCCCCCGCCATGGTGCACATCCTGATCAGGGAGCAGCTTTACTTAATTTTATTTTCATTTTCTGTTGTCCGTTTCTCTTGTTGAGGTCGTTGACTGTCATTGAGGTTACTCGTAAATGTTTTTTAAAATTTAAACACGCCCACATTATAATCAACTCCTTTCCAGTTTGTACACAATGGCCCAGGATTGGGTTTTAATTTACAAAGATTATGTGACACTGTTTTAGCAAACACCGATTGGATAATATTGGGATTTAGTTTTGCCGCCAAATTCGTGTTTGAGAAAATTTAGCTCCGCCCGGAATGATCACAAACTTTACGTCCGCGCAATGAAAGTATTTAAATATAGAAATCTTGCAGACGAAACAAGCTCAAGTTCTTTACATCAAGAGGAGGAAATTATATGGAAGGTAAAACCCTACGAGTCTGAATCAGTGGCGCACCCAAAGGGGGGGGGGGGCTTGGGGGGCTCGAGCCCCCCCCCCCCCAAGGGCCCGCTGATGTTTTATTATTTTTTTAAAAGAAGGAGCCAGGAAAGAGAGCAAAATCTGAGCCCAAGTCTTGTCTACAGAGGAGTTCGGCAAGGAGTATAGGGCAGTGGTACAAGGGATGGGGACTCAGGAGACTCAAGCTCCCCTCCAAAAGTTTTCCATTTATTCCACTCACTATTATATTTTACGGCGTTGCGTATGCATGTGCATGTAAGCTTGAAGGGCCACCAGTATATATAACAAGCATTTTTACACATTCTCCCCCGCCATGGTGCACCCTGATCAGGGAGCAGCTTTACTTAATTTTATTTTCATTTTCTGTTGTCCGTTTCTCTTGTTGAGGTCGTTGACTGTCGTTGAGGTTACTCGTAAAATTTAAACACGCCCGCATTATAATCAACTCCTTTCCAGTTTGTACACAATGGCCCAGGATTGGGTTTTAATTTACAAAGATTATGTGACACTCTTTTAACAAACACCGATTGGATAATATTGGGATTTGGTTTTGCCGCCAAATTCGTGTTTGAAAAATTTAGCTCCGCCCGGAATGATCACAAACTTTACGTCCACGCAATGAAAGTATTTAACTATAGAAATCTTGCAGACGAAACAAGCTCAAGTTCTTTACATCAAGAGGAGGAAATTATATGGAAGGTAAAACCCTACGAGTCCGAATCATGCCATAATGTCTTCTTTTTATGACTAGAAACCACCAGGAAACATTTAACATGTGCCGTAGGTTCACTGACGAGCACGACTAGGGACATGGCTGCAGCCGCGCCAGCGGTTATGGTTTGGGTCAGCCATGTCTCTCCCTCATATTGGATTTAAAAAAAAAAAGAAATTGAGCCCCCCCCCCCCCCAATCAAATCCTGGGTGCGCCACTGATGTACGTCATCAAGATCAATGCGCAGGCCCGTAGGCTGGTATGCAAACGGTGTGGGTCGTTTTGGAAATAGTGATACTTTTGACTAGAGTATGAAATTTGGCAGTAAGAAAATTGTCATCTATTCAAATGTTTTCATGGCAAGGGGTACTCACTTTTATGTATGTACGGTGGTGGGGTGCGTAAACTTTGGCCTATAGAATAACAATGTAGCTCAAGTTGAAATAAAAAAAGGTTAATGACGATATTGATTGTATTTATGTCTTAAACGGTCCACAAAATGTTAGCTTTTAAAACACCTAAAGATGTATCGCCGATGTTTTGATAAAGTATTTCTCAGAATATTTATCAAAAGCATGATTTAGCAGTAATTAAGCGCCTCAATGAGTCAGGCTTAGTTTATGTAAAACTTACATGTAGCTTTGAAGAATGTCATTCTCAACTGTTTTGTTTTTCATTATACTTACAAAAACACGGGCGATACAATCTTTAAAGGGACATACATCGTCAAGATCAGAGCAGACTTTCAACGGGGCATGGAATCGGTGGCCTAGTTTAAGATAAACACATCAGTGACTGAAAATTACTAGGTCATTTATGCAGCAGCAATGGTAGTAGGACCTTATTATATAAATATGGGGTATTTGTTCAGTCACAGAGTTAATCTTAAATTAGTACTCCGATTCCATGCCCTGTTGATCGTGACGATATTGTCCCTTTAAACTATCTATATATAATATTCACAAAGGACAAAGTACAACAGCCACACACACTAATGTTTTGTACAGTATTTTATTTCTTTACTCCAAACAAGGACTTATAAAAACTATGATTCCAGTCTTCACACGACACATACATAGAAAAGCAATAAATGTTATCAAGTAAAACTCAATATTTGATTAAGGCCAATAAGAATTTGACTCAATCATTGCATGACGCAAAACACAAACTACTAAAAGTGAAAATTAAAGTTTGTAGAAAAATGTTTGGTCGGATCACAGCTATTGGACCATTTAGACACATAAATTATTATTTATAGATGAGCACGATGTAGGTCACGTGGTTTTATTTATATTATTCATGAATTCACTTTCTATCTTTAATGTTTAATAACATTAGGGCCTAATGTTAAAACATTTTAAGTGTTTAGCAGTTTCTTCAGTGAAGAAAAAATTATTTGCTTTTTCAAATACATTCTTTTTTAAAGAGGGGGTGCCAATTGTCACAGAGAAACCTTCTTACCCTACCAGTTGTGAATAATTAGTGATTTTTAACCCTGTATATGATTATGTATAAGTTGGGCCAGTGCCCACTGGCAATCCAACAATGCCGTGGTTGAGTACATCGCCTCCAACTGCATGTAAAAGGTTTAGTTTGAATATTCATGTTATGGAAGGCTTTCCGACCAATCAGATTGTTCCGTCCACTTTTGGACTAATTCGCAATAGGTTATGTACAAACCGAGAACAACATTCCCAAGTCTGTGATCGAAGGTTAATGTCGAAGGTTAATACACAAGAGGGCGCTATTTAATGCGATACTGCAGAAGCCGTATTGGCTTCAGGCAGACAAAAAATTTACCACGATCACACACAGACTTGGAACCAAGTCTAGTACCTGTACTGTGTGTGCACCATCATAAAATCGACCATTCACGTACAATTTAAGCAAATCAATTAATCAAGTGACGGGGGCATGTGACAGACTTTTGAGACAGGAGTAAATCTTACATCGGATTACCACTGCAAAAGTGCAAGTACTTCTCCCTTAAGGCCTTATATTATAATAAGTTGTAATATCCAAGATATATGAACATTTGCTGTCAGGACCAAAGAGGGCCATAATTTTCATTACCCTGTCCTGTCGAATGCCAGTGAGAGCGGTACCCTCATGTAAGATTTAGGCCAATGTTATAAATTGTAACACTTTCTAAGAATGTGGAGTTTATAGGATTAGGAGTAAGTTACTATTGAGTTGGGTTAACAGTTATACATAAAACGTTTAGCCTTAGGTATACATTTTGATCATTTCATTATTTAAAACGTGTCTTACTCTTAGTGACATTCAGTGAAAACGCGTCTTGGTAACAGCATGATTTATATCCAAGTGACATTAATATTTACTAACATTAAAAAGTAACAATACTAATTATTACTAAAGTAACATAAATTTAATAACTTGTCTTGGTGACAACATGTTAAGTTACCTTTGTCTTAACAGGGAGGTAGAATTAGTGACATTGTTAATAACTTATAAATTGGAATTCTGGCAGTGTAATTCATACCATGGCATTGTACTCCAAATGCACACATGCACAACAAGCATGGTTATGAGTTTCGCTCCCCTGTCTGACCGTGTTTTTTTTCTGCTGTATTTAAGGCATCATGGGATTAGGGGCTTGACGCACGAAGCTAGTTACTAGAACTACATGCAATCTTGAACTAGACGCAGGCGAACTTCAGCTGTTTTCACTGAGTTAATCTAGAACTAACACTCCGATTCCATGACCTGTTTGTCATGACGATACTGTCCCTTTTAACACTTGATGCCAAATTATCATGTTTGAGATGTACACTTTTCTTCTTTTGCCATTAGATTGTTCTTCAATCTTGACGGTCAGCTCGGGTAATCTGACGAACGCAGACTATCCATCTGCACTCACCCACTTCAGATTACAGGAGTGATGAGACCTTACTCCATGCTCCCATTACTGATCAGGTCACTGTCTCCTTCACCAATGTCGTCATTGATCTCGCCGACTGCCCTGAATTGTCTAAGTATATTTTTTTTCTTTGGCTATAGAACTTAAGGAGGGCCAAAGTCATTGTACAGCCAAGCCTTTGAGAAGCCCAGCCAGACCTGGGCTACCTAGTGACCTAATCTGTATTTTGTGAGTCTTGTAACAATCCTGTACCAATACAGTACCTGCCAATCAACATAACCTAGGATTCTGGAGGGCCTAGCCCAACCAAGTAGAGCTCAGTATAATGGCTGCAGATGTGAACAAGACAGCTGAGGTGTCAGTCAAGTCTGTGTTCATTAGTAAAGGGTTTTTTTGGCTCAGCTAGGGGATAAAATAGGCCAGTATGCCAGGGCAAAGACCGGCCCTGTTTGCGGGCTTCTTAAAAGCTTGGCTGTAGTATATGACTTTGGCTCTCCTTGCTTTGTATACATTTATTTGTATAACGGTGAGTGCCATTTTGTTGTGGTGGATACCAGGTGGTACTCTGCTGTGTGATTGTATTTCATGCATGTTTGACATGGGATACAAGGTTGTGATTACAAATCATCTGCACTGCAGTCTGATTCAGAACGGGCCAGCATGCACTTTACCAACGACTGTTTTCTGCGATTAACTCGTATGTCCTAAAATAGTTGTGGATTTCCTGTTTTTAATGCATGGTGGTGGTATTTAAAAATCTCTTTGGGGAATTTTGCAAGCCAGGAAGTTTCAACGATTTTGTGAAAAACGGGCTCGGTTTTTCACTATTTTCTCTTGACTCAGAGATGACCGATTGAGCTCAAACTTGCATAGGTTTGTTATTTCATGCATATGGTGGATCACACACAGTGTTAATACTACCAGCAACTGTTTTGTCAGGGATACATGTATCACTTACAGGCAATTGTTTGTAAATGGACAGAAAAATGCCACTCCAATAATTGTATTTCTCTGCTGGAGGGCTACAATATGTACAAAGAAGAGTAATGGTTTTGATTCTCACTCTGTAGAAATCTTTATTATATTTGGAGTATAGGTTTGTAGTAGCAACACGTTTCTTAGGAGTGGTAATAATTGTTAATCTGATCACCTTTAGGAGAATGCTGCTCTAGGAACTGTTGCTAAGCGGAGAAGTCCGGCATTCTCCTGAAGACAATCAGAGTATACTGATGGAAACGTTGGGTTTCTCACCGACACTTCTTCTCAGAACCAGTAATTATTACAACTCCTTAGAAACCATTTACAGAACCAGTAATTATTACAACTCCTTAGAAACCATTTACAGAACCAGTAATTATTACAACTCCTTAGAAACCATTTACAGAACCAGTAATTATTACAACTCCTTAGAAACCATTTACAGAACCAGTAATTATTACAACTCCTTAGAAACCATTTACATGGTGCTACAGCAAACCTACTCCTAATATTGATTGAATTTTGCCCTACACTGACATGTGTACAGCACTGTATGCTCGGTGCTTTGAGTGTCTGTGAAAAAACTTCGCAGGCGACTCGTGCAGGATTTGAACCCATGACCTCCTGCTTACTAGAGCAGATGGCTTAACCTCTCGACCACCGAGCTTGCCCAATGACAATTGGCTGGCTGTATTTCCAACATACAAATCTTCAATTCCTGCATGATTTGTTTTATATTCTGTATAGAATATGGATCATGTATCATCCAATCCCATTATCGAAGTATCTGGTCAAATCTACCCTTTCTCCTGGACGTCAACCTCCAATGAGCTTCTCCTATGGTATTGCACCAGTCTGCCGTATCGCTCTTATCTGCACTATGAGGCTAACTTTAGGACATCAGTGAGCTCCAAACCTGCAAGTATGTATTGAATGATTGGCTTTAAGCAAATATCAATAAGGCAAAAAAAGGCTCCTGTTTCTGGTCATTGGTCGGCTTCAAAATCGATGTGGTTACTTAATTTTTTTTTGTGGGGGGTTAATCTTAATTTGGGGGGGCCAACAGTGAAATATGTGATACATGTATATGCAACCAAATTTCCCATATACAAAGTATGGTGGCTAATAGAGGCCATACAAAGTATGGTGGCTTCTAGAGGCCATACAAAGTATGGTGGCTACTAGAGGCCTCACAGATCAGGCAAACATTCATATGTATGTGTATGTGTATGTGGGGGGGGGGGGGGGAAACAAATGGACCCTTTTTTACACATGCAACAGTGCTGATATTTGAGGGTCTTTTGTGCTCAGATAGGGGATTATGTAGACCCCTAGGCCCGGGCAAGGCCTGGGCTTGGCCAGTCTTCTCAAAGGCTTGGCAGTACCAAGACTTTAGCACTCCTCCCCAAGTTTCCTTAAATTGTCACGGAGGGGCGGCAGAATTAAAACAAAAATGTAACCCCTGAAAGTTTTCGCTTGTAAAATATTTTAACCCTAACCACCCCAAATCCATCCAAATCCTCTTTCAGTAACTGGTACTTTTGCATTTTGCAAGTTGTACTACACGTCCTTCAGGTTGGTAAGCAGTTTCCAATGGCTAATTCTCTATTTGTTCTATTATTTTTATTGATAAAGTCTTCCCCTTGCTTCCCTCGAGGCTACTTACCTGGGTGGAGACTATTGTCCAATCAGAATTGGTGTCTTATGTGATGAAATTTAATCTTTTTTTGACATTTTTTCTTTTATGTTTCCATGACAGCATGCATACAGTTTATGGATGCCGAGTTTCCGGGTAAATTTAGTTGGCCCAAGAATACCCTCTTAATTGGTTCCCAGAACTGTTACATCGTCATACGCACCCACCCAGCACTGAACCATCGTATCCTCCTGAGATTTGAAAACTTACTTTTTAGCCTAAAGGACTGTGATACCCATATAAAGGTTTGTGTTGGGTAGGAAAAAGTAAACAAATTTGTTATTGTTTGTTTGTTCGTTCGTTTATTCAAGTCAAAGCCACCAATGTGCAGGCCTGTGATTTTCCCGTTTTCAGGATTTTTGACAAATCTCCCTTTGCCTCAAAATTTTCTTGAAAGAGAAGTAGCCACCAAGGAAAGAAAAAGTAGCCTCTAGTTTCTTGTTAGTGGGGATGTGGAGAGTCTGTAAATCCTCCACAGTTAAACATCTGGAAGGTTCAGGGGACTTTATCCTCGAGACCAAAGGGAGACCCAGGCCTGCTACCCATTTGTCAGGATTTTTTTTTTTATTACTTTTGTTAAATCACATCACTGAATGTGGGTTTCTTTGAGAAAATTGTTTGCCAGTAAGTGTGTAACGATTCACTGATGCATTGATTATTGCGATACCAAAATGCTGCAATACACATCACGATCAAAAACTGTATCGCGATACTGATTTTTCCCCACAAATATTTCATCAAAATATAACAAAATACTGAATGTTATCCAAACCAAATTTAAAAAAAAAATATTAGCACTTCATATCTGACATTTAGACCACAAAAGTCAGTGAAGTTTACCCTGACAAAAATGCCTTTTGCCGTCTTAAAAAATGCTGACGATAAAATCTGTTTTACTGTGTCTAAGTCTCTGTACAACATTGGGTAATTCACAACATTACCGACATTTTTTTAAAAGCATTCTTAGTATTCACGATACGTATCATGATATATATCGTATCGTGTAAAAGTGTTATCATTACACCCCTATTCAGTATTTGCCAGTGTGCCAGATGGCACATATTCCCTGAACTAAGGGTAGATGGTTTTCTTGATTCAAAGAAAGTAAGCATACATGACCAATGTTGTACCTTTCCCATTTATTCTGTGGCTGTAGGTGATAGACACTACCACCCAACGGAGTCAGAAAACATGCGAGACATCAAAACGGCCATTCACATGGACTTCAGATGGAAATGAGGTAAAAATCCCATCAGGTCAAAGGTCAAGAGTGATATGACGTACCATCTACATGGTCTTTTCAAGATGCATATTTTGTGAACTGTTGTACAGACTGTCCTGTTCATAAGTCAATACGTACTATGCGCATGCATTGGTAGTGCACACATTATTTTCCCTACTTGTGTAATTTAACCTAAATTCCTTGTTTTAACATTCAAAAGCCATTCCTCAGGCAGAAATTTACTTTTTTAATAAGATTTTGAGTCTTCAATAAGCTTGGGCGATAACACAATATCAAATATCGTGATACCTTTTTTTTTTATTAGATTATGATTTCTATAACTTAAGTTATCTAGATATCGTCAAATTGTACTTAAAAAAATATATCGCAATTTTAAAAAAAATCGCCATTGTGAGTCAAGTCAGAAATTCCATGGAAACAAAATTAGGACAGTCTTTTCAGCTTTTGGAAATGAGAAACAAAAGTCAACTACTCACGGAATTTAAAAACGCATCAACTTATATTTCTCAATAAATATGTATAACTTATATAAATTGAAGCCATAATTGTACATAGCACTTTTATTGTGTCAGTATGATGTGAAAATTTGCACTCATAAATTGTTAACCTATGTTCTTATTTCTCACTGCAATAATCTGCTGTTGAAAAATATGTGAAATATTGGGATGATGCATTTTTAAATTCCGTGAGTATACTTTAGAAGTACATAATTTGTGATTTATTGTGACTCGTGTAGAGGGGTACAAACCTGTGGTTATCGGCTCTAAAACATAAATTTATGTTTGCCGATATATCGTGGATGAAAAGAAAGTGATATCGCCCAAGCTTAGTCTACATGTTAAATGCAAGTACCAAGCTTGTTAATTTCTAACGTAAATCCTTAAAGAAATGAGTGGTTAATCCATTTCCAATGGGCTTCTAGATTTGATGATTGTTGGAGCCAGCACGTGCAAAGTGGACGTGGTTTATGTTGGAATTACGTCACACTAACAAACAGGATAAGGCTCCCATATTTATTCAGATTATTTGGGATTCTGTTTGGAGAATAAAATGGGCTGATCTTCACGTACTAACACATACATTATTAAACAATTGAATTAATTTTTGCCCTACACCGTGTGTATAGCACTGTATAGTCGGTGCTTTTGGAGTGTCTGTGAAAAAACTACACATGCGACTCGGGCGGGATTCAAACCCACGACCTCCTGCTTACTAGTGCAGACGTCTTGACCTCTCAACCACTGAGCTTGCCCGATGTTGATTGGCCGGCTAGAATCCCATATAGCAGTGGTAATCTTTAAAAAACATGATTATAGCTTGACATGAAACATTCCATCTCTTGAAATATTTCTATTATTTTAGTGCAATTAACCCTCCTACTTTAGTGGCAAGTAGCTATAGTGGTCAAAACCAGTCAACTGCCTGTTTTGACTGTTGACCCAAATGTGCACACAGGGGCATTTTTTGACTGGTTTTTACTGTCATTTTGACCACCCTCAACAATACAAGACAATACTTTTACCAGTCAAAAATGGTCAACTCATTTTGACCTGTAAATGTACTTATACACGTAAGGTTTGACAGTGTTTAAGTGCACTAGATATACCTTGGCAAGTATGTCAACATTTTGACTCTTGTAGTCATCTCTTGATTCTTATAAAGTATAGATGTGGTACATCATTTTAATATCAAAAGTCTGGCTTTAATGTCATCAATTCCTACCTTATTAACTCATTATCCATGGTCTGGGAACTTATTTATAAGTTGTTTACTTCCATTCAGAAACTGAAAACTTTTATAAGTTGTTTACTTCCATTCAGAAACTGAAAACTTTTCTAGTTGTTGAGAATGTATTTTTATTTATATTTTCTTTCTGGGACAGGTTATCGTACAATTCGTCAGTGGACCTGGTGATCCAGCCAACATACCGTCAATGGTTTCTTTTCCAGTGAGCCCTGTCGCCATTCTACAGGTAACTTACCCTCATTTACGTGATCCAATTATCCCTTCAAATTTTGTCCTAGTAGTAGTATCTTGTAAATGAATTATCCAACAAAGTGTTGACACATAGCCATCTTTGCAAATACCATAGTGCACATGCCCAAACTGATTTTAGCAATGCATACTGGTCTAGCTAACGAACAAAAATACTGCAAAACTGATCTTACCTCCCCAGATTAGGCTTGCGTGATGACACGATAATATCGAATATCGCAATATGTTTTTTTACTCGATTATAATATCGAGAACTTTTTAAATCATCAAGATATCAGCAGATCGCGATGAAAAAAAATATATCGCGATTAAACAAAATCCTCGATTGTCAGTTGGGTCAGAAATTCCATGGAAAAACTTCGTGAGAAACAAAATGGAACTACTACTGTAGTAATCTGACTGTCAGATCACAAAGGAGCCGCCTGACAGAGTGTTTAATAATCCACCGCCACTCAAAGAAATCTATTCAAACTGATTAAGTGTTGGGGATTGAATGGATTATTTGATCCAACAATGTGTAGACAATGTTTACGTCTCACTGTGTATCCATGGTGGTCTGTGACTGGTGCACCACGGGTGAGTACGTTATATCATACATATTTAAATATATGCAGAATATGGGCGTTACCTTAAAAATCTACATTAGTCAAGAATTAAATCAAAGCATGGGCAGCGGCTCGATCAATGTTGAGTGATTAGGACACTATTCTATTATACCATACTTGGACTCTTGTCTAGTGTGACAAAACACATACACGTACTCTTGATAAACCATGTGACGTTTATTTAAAATAGTGTGACTACAATCCACATTTTCTGAAGTGCAAATGACGTTCACAATCACATGGTTTTATTCTCCACGGTGCTATATGCAGGAATAAACCTAGTCACGTGTTTATACTTTGACCCAGTCCGTGGAACACGAATCACGTGAACTCAGGCTGATGATTTGATTGGGATGCACGACACAGTAACCATCCCACATAATTATTATGCAAACAATTTGCCAATGGCGATGGGTGCGTTTTTGCGACCGTAACCAGAAACATGTTTGGGCTTTGGTCATTGGTTAAGCGTTTTCGCAAGTTCGGTTGTGCAGCGATGACATCATGGTTCTGACGAAACATAAACCGAACTTTGTGATCGGTTACGCTTAATTTCAAAATGGCGGATTGTAAAAAGTGTTAAAACATGATGAAATGATTGTTCGTATACCAGTATATCTTTCAAGTTACTAGCACTCAAGAGTAAGTTCTAGTTGGAGAAACGTTGATGATTGAACATGTCACAAACTGAAAACAATTGTCTGGTTACGTTCACATTTTCGCATAGCTGTGCCGTTTTTTTGTTTTTTTTGTTTTTTTTGGTTAGGGGGGAGTAAAACTCGCCCATATATTGCACTCGTGAGCGGCGCGGTGCACGTGTCGCTCAGGTAAGCACTGGCAATTTATTGTGACGTAATACTGCAAAACTGATCTTACCTCCTCAGATATTGTCTATCAGTGTTACAACCACACTGAACAACAATTAGCCATGCTGCAAAACTGATCTTACCTCCCCCCAGATATTGTCTATCTGTGTTACAACCACACTGAACAACAATTAGCCATGCTGCAAAACTGATCTTACCTCCCCCCAGATATTGTCTATCTGTGTTACAGCCACACTGAACAACAATTAGCCATGCTTGGAGTGGAGCGTCATGGCCGAGCGGTTTAGTGCATCGGATTTGTGTTCTGATGGCTGAGTCAAAATGTGGGTTCGAATCCTGGCTGCAACCATGGTGCTTGTGTCCTTGAGCAAGACACTTTATCATAATTGCTTCTCTCCACCCAGGAGTAAATGGGTACCTGTGAGGGCAGAGTTGGTTGTTGTGTTTGATTAGCCCTATAAGCGCTGTAATGGCAGCAATTGAGCTGTATACTCCCCTGGGAGCTGAGATGGTTTCAGGAATGATTTATGAGCCTGATGAGCAGGGATAATAATGTAATGTGCCTTTGAGCATCAGTTTGGTGGATACATGCGCTGTATAAGTCCACATTATTATTATCCTTTTCTTTGATTGCAGTTTTATTAATGGGCTGGTCAGAACGAGTGCGTCCAGTTTATAGCAAAAGCACTTGATGAGTCACCTTCTGTCTTAAACATCAACCAGATTCAGTTTTTAATAGTGGTTTTTTAAAATAACATTCGAGACCGGACTTTTAACCCACTATTTGAGACCTGTCTTTTTTACAACCATATAAGGGACTCTCGCCAATCTCTCCCGCTAAAACCACTGGGTCATTCTCCCAGTATTATCATGACACTCACCCACAAAGCAGTGATGAAGCTGCCCATGCAGTCCTTAAAAAATAACCTAATTCATTGACAAGTGTGTTCCTGCAGAGCGTAGACCTTTTGAATTGCCAATGAAGCCTTTCCATTGTGTGGATGGATTAACGTTGGGCCAACAGTGTCCAGCCAGGCAAAGTGGTTACATCAAACTGGTGTGGCTGGCTTCTATTGTGTGGATGGATTAACGTTGGGCCAACAGTGCTCAGCCAGGCAAAGTGGTTACATCAAACTGGTGTGGCTAGCTTCTATTGTGTGGATGGATTAACATTGGGCCAACAGTACCCAGCCAGGCAAAGTGGTTACATCAAACTGGTGTGGCTGGCTTCTATTGTGTGGATGGATTAACGTTGGGCCAACAGTACCCAGCCAGGCAAAGTGGTTACATCAAACTGGTGTGGCTGGCTTCTATTGTGTGGATGGATTAACATTGGGCCAACAGTGCCCAGCCAGGCAAAGTGGTTACATCAAACTGGTGTGGCTGGCTTCTATTGTGTGGATGGATTAACGTTGGGTCAACAGTGCCCAGCCAGGCAAAGTGGTTACATCAAACTGGTGTGGCTGGCTGGTTTTCTAAAGGTCTTGTAGGAAACGAGAATTTTTGCGGGTGAGAATTTATATTGTTCTGGGTGGAGTTAGTGGGCGAGATTAGCAAAGCTCCCAAAACAATTTTTTTGTATAACTTTCTGAGATGTCTTTTATTACCGTTTGAGACAGTTAAAACATAACTATGTGACCAATTTCAACTATGCAGAATGTTTAAAATGTCTGGGATTGACCTCGGTATTAAGGTATCATGTCTGTTAGAAATAAAACCTTCCTTTGTTTAAATCCAAACAGCAAGTCAGACTTTTTCAGGTACTATCAAGTCCAAACTATCCAGATGACTACCCATCTAATGTTCACATTGACTACCTTCTACAAGGCAAATCCCATGAGGTCGTCTTTGTTAGTTTCAATGATCTAACGTTGGAGAACCCAAGCACTACACCAGTCACCAAGATACGTAAGAGAAGAGAAGCAGTGTCTGAACATATGCTCTACAAACGGCAGTCAATTCCCAAAACGCAAACGGCTTGTGAATATGACTTCATTGAGGTATAGTAGACTTTGTTCAACTGCCACTGACTACTAAGCGCAGTCACTGTGACCATCCTTTCACTATGAATAACTTTACCCTGAAAATACCTTGAAAATCTGCTTGCCGTGAAATAAGAGTTCAATGAAATTTCACGGCAAATTCATGGCGCTCTCAAGAATTAATGAGCTGCCCCAAAACTGCCACAAGAAGTTCATGGCGTTTTCACTGCATTTCACGGCGAAGGAATCCCAAGAGTATTTCATGGCATTGTCACAGTATTGTGTCATGAAATTACTGTGAACTATATATTTCATGGAAAAACAGATTTTCAGGGCATTTTCAGGGTAAAGTGTTTTATTCAGTGTTTTGTGGTCATTGTTCAGTCGTTGTCTTGCAAAAAAATCAATAACAAGAGTCACTCTCGAGCGTGCGCTGGCAGGGGCACTCTACTTTGATTATTGGTGTCTCGCCTTAAAATACAGGCCTTAAATTTCATGGAAGCCACTGCCTCCGTTGCCCTGTTCTTAGCCTTATTGGTGCCCCCTTTGAAATATTTACATACCAAATATACTTTTAGATGATTATATATTCATCAATGTCCAAAACAGTTGAGACAATCTGATTGGACAAAATGTAATCCGTTGGGGTGTATTAACAGATGGTACAGACATGGCTTATCAAAATCAGAACAGCGCGTATGTGCCACCTATTTGCCAGCAGTTCTATTTAGCCGACATGTGACATGCATTTGAACCAACCAGAGTGATGAAGGTTGTTTTGCATCATGTTGACTCATGTTCTATTTAGCTGACATGTGACATGCATTTGAACCAACCAGAGTGATGAAGGTTGTTTTGCATCATGTTGACTCATGTTCTATTTAGCTGACATGTGACATGCATTTGAACCAACCAGAGTGATGAAGGTTGTTTTGCATCATGTTGACTCGTGTTCTATTTAGCCGACATGTGACATGCATTTGGACCAACCAGAGTGATGAAGATTGTTTTACATCATGTTGACTCATGTTCTATTTAGCCGACATGTGACATGCATTTGAACCAACCAGAGTGATGAAGGTTGTTTTGCATCATGTTGACTCGTGTTCTATTTAGCCGACATGTGACATGCATTTGGACCAACCAGAGTGATGAAGATTGTTTTACATCATGTTGACTCGTGTTCTATTTAGCCGACATGTGACATGCATTTGAACCAACCAGAGTGATGAAGGTTGTTTTACATCATGTTGACTCATGTTCTATTTAGCCGACATGTGACATGCATTTGAACCAACCAGAGTGATGAAGGTTGTTCTTTTCAAGTGTTTTGTGTTTCCCCAAAACGTGAATTTGACGTGAATTTCTTTTTGGCTTCAACAAAAACTACAATTTACATTTTAAAAATGAAATAGATGACGGCTGGTTTTTACTGCAGGATAATGACCTGTTTTGTGAATGGTCACAGGCAATAAGGACTTCGCATTCGACTCGGTCCTTATTGCAGGTGACCACGCCCAAAACCTGTAATAAACGATGTTGTACCTTCCCTTAAGGTGGCACACTAAATTTATTTATGGGGGTTTGAAATTCAGCAAACCTTAATGAACAGGTGACACATTTAGGGAGGAGGGTCACACAGTCATGGTAGAGCAAAGCCTTTGAGAAGCCCAGCCAGGCATAGGTCTATGAGCCTATATAATCCGCTTTCTGCTTGTTATATACCCTACCTGAACACAAAAGACCCTTTACTAATGAATAGATCTCAAATAGCTCTTATTGTTAACACAAACTCAATTGACACCTTGGCTGTCTTTTGTTCACAACTGCAGCCATTATAATGAGGTCTACTTGGCTGGGCTAGGCCCTCCAGAAGCTCAGGTTATGTTGATTGGTGGGTACTGTATTGTTACAAGATTACTCACAAAAGACAGATTAGGAGGCCAGGTAGCCCAGGCCTGGCCAGGCTTCTCAAAGGCTTGGCTGTACCATGACTTTGGCCCTCCTCCCTTGATTTTTATGAGGTTCTTGTGCGCATTGTTGATGTAAGTTGTTTTCTTCCTTTAATTTTGGGCAACAAATACAGATAACAGATAAGTTGGACACTTCAGGAAATATCAAATATTGTGGCAGCCAGCTGCCATTTGGTTGGTTATCATCTAGCAACGAGGTTGTCGTAACGTTCATCACAGACGGTAGCGTTGTCAAGAAAGGTTTCCATGCAGAATATCTGTTTATGGGACTCTCCGATAAAGGTACTTTCTCATTAAAAATGAGTTCTATATTAAAGGGGCAGTATCGTCATGATCAGAGTAGACATTCAACAGGGCATGGAATCGTTGTCCTAGTTTAAGATGAACACAGTGACTGAAAATTACTGGCTCATGTATGCAGCAGCAGTGGTAATATGACCTTATCATGTGGGAATTATTTTCAGTCACTGAGTTAATCTAAAACATGCATTCAATTTCATGTCCTGTTGATTGTGACGATACTGCCCATTTAACATAATTCCTGAAGCCAGTTTTTTATTGTTATCGCACTTATGGAACATTGAAAAGTATTGTACTTCTTGGATTTGTTCAGATTTTGAATTTTACAAATCACAATGTTGTGATTTAAGCAATAAAGGAAAGCAAAACAAATGCTTATAGATTTCACCTCAGCGCTGTTCACAGCAGATGCCCCAATACCCCAAGCAAAATTTACTTGCATTTTCAAAACTGCCCAATCACACCTGTGTTATTTACTATGTCGTCCATTTCCTTGTTTATTTGATTACATTAAAATGATCTAAAACGCGTTCATTATAAGTAAGACTAATTGCGGTGACACCATGTGAAATTCTCAATTGAGTAGTAATTACTTCTGAAAAGAACTGGAGGTACAACTCAACGTTTCGATCAGTGTGCTCTGATCGTCCTCAGTGTTCACGATATATATATATATATATATACACACACACTTGTAGTGTTTTGTGATTAGAGAAATTCAGTACTTGAGTAATCACACAGCAATTACTCATAAGTACTTGATTAACCCTCCTACTACAGCTGAACTTGAGTGGCAAGTAGCTATAGTGGTCCAAACCAGTTAACTGCCTGTTTTGATTGTTGACCCAAATGTGCACACAGGGACATTTTTTAATGTTTTTACTGTCATTTTCACCACCCTAAACAATACTTTTACCAGTCAAAAACGGTTGACTCATTTTGACCTGTAAATTTTACTTACTACATGCAAGGTTTGACAGTGTTCTAGTGCACTAGATATACCTTGGCAAGTATATCAACATTTTGACTGCAAGGTTTGACAGTGTTCTAGTGCACTAGATATACCTTGGCAAGTATATCAACATTTTGACTGCAAGGTTTGACAGTGTTCTAGTGCACTAGATATACCTTGGCAAGTATATCAACATTTTGACTGCAAGGTTTGACAGTGTTCTAGTGCACTAGATATACCTTGGCAAGTATATCAACATTTGGACTGATTTTGACCCTTGCAGTCATAGAAGGGTTAATGAAGGGAAACATGTTACATGTAATTGTGATTAACAGGAATACAAGAGGGAATGTTTGTTTCTTATAGGTCGCTAGTGGAGCTTTAGAAGTGATGATTGAGGCTGACCTAATCAAGATGGAGTTTGCAGGTTACTGCTGGCTGTCTTAGAAAAGACTGGCAATTAACTGCTTGGTCTCGGACAAGGAGGATACGCTTGAGGTATGTTGGCTTTCTTGTCAAGCTTGTGTGTCCTTTTAAAGGTATATGATGCATTTGATGGGCATGGATGTTTTTGGACGGCCATTTCTTCACAGGATGAGGTATACATTGCTGATCTAAATCTACAATCTTGTGCAAACCTCATTGGGATATCCCTCTGTCCACCAGTTAATCTTGCCGTCAGTGTGCTCAAAAGTTTGTTGAAACTGGTGCACATAAATACATATTTGTGCAAAGTGCCGTCCTGTGAGGGTGGTTGTTTTTAGAATATAAAGATGTATACAAAGACCTGAATTATGTATAAATTTTAAAGGAAATTATTTCACATGACAATGAGGACAGCCAATAAGTTTTGAAGAATTGTTGAATGTTTTTCATTTTGACAAAATTACCTTTTTTATATGAACATCACCTAGCGCTGCAACCTTGTTATTAACTTGAAATAGTTATTGCAAAATTTTATAATGATTTTTGTTTTTTTCAGGCAAATTTGTTGTCAATATTCCACTGGAGATTGATAGCCAAGTAGCTATCTTTATTCCCAAGACCAATAGACACATCCATCGTCACTTTCAAGTGGCCCTGTGTCTACGGTGCTCAAGATGGAAAGCTGATCCAGAGAAAAGAACTAAAGGTACTGTAGATAACCCCCTCGCACCCAACCCCCCTCGCACCCAACCCCCTCGCACCCAACCCCCCTCGCACCCAACCCCCTCGCACCCCACCCCCTCCCATCCAACCCCCTCCCATCCAACCCCCTCCCCTCCAACCCCATCCTCCAACCTCCCTCCAACCCCTCCCATCCAAACCCCCCACCCATCCAACCACCACCCTCCCATCCAACCCCCCTCCCATCCAACCCCCTCCCATCCAACCCCCTCCCATCCAATCCAACCCCCCCTCCCATCCAATCCAACCCTCCCATCCAATCCAACCCCCCCATCCAACTTTAATCTCTACAGAGCTTACTTCAAACCTTACTCACATTTGTACTAAGATCCATATTATGGATGCCTAAAATCAGAGAGTTTCTTGGGGCTGACTCCCCTAGCTGGACCTCTATCAAGGGCTTTGGAAGTATGTGTTTGCTTCTCGCTAGACAGGTCTTTACAAAATCAACCACTGCATACCAAACCTGAATACGCCATATTGTGCATGGACTGTATTTGATATGTTATAGAGGTTTTGTACTGTAATGGAAATTTGACATAAATTTGTTGACATTTCCACAACATTTTCAGGGAAAATCATGTTAAGGTTAAAATGAATTTGATTTCAGCTCCAATATTTATTCCAATATTCTTTCCATCTTATCCCTCAGGACACAAAGCCTTTTGAAACCGAGAATCTCATAGCTCAACTGATGAACACCAATTTACACTTTTACCAGATGGCCGGAAGTTGTTAGGGGTCCTGCCCAATGCCACGAGGGGCACAAGTTGTCATTGACATGTCAGACAGGAACATGTGTCATTTCTCACAACTTGGAGTTTGTCACTGATTTTACCGGGGAAAGTGATTTGAAGGTACGGTAACCATACCCATAAGGGTTACTGTGTAACTTTAAGTGTGTGACTTTATCGTTTTGGTTTGCGGTAACACCATGTGTTTATCTCGACTATTGCGAAGCTGAGGTACAGGTTCTGAAAAGAATTATCGCACAACTCGTATCTCAACCTTCGTTAAGTGAGAAAGGTTCAAGGGAGAACCAATGTCGGGCAACTCGTTTTTCTCTACTGTCGATATAGAAAGTGAGAAATATGGTTCAGGGAGAACCATGGGGACTACACGGGTTATTATGGTTCAAGGAGAACTATGGGGACTTCACGGGTTAATATGGTTCAGGGAGAACTATGGGGACTTCTCAGGTTATTATGGTTCAGGGAGAACCATGGGGACTTTACAGGTTATTATGGTTCAGGGAGAACCATGGGGACTGGGCAAACAATTCGGTAACCAGTGGGACATCGATGTTGCAACAAATCGGTAATGAAAGCGTTAAATAAAATGAGATTTTCATATACTGGGGTTTATATCTTGATGCATTTACAGACATTTTATGAATAGTGTAAACTGAAAAAAAGTGGTAACCATAGCAATATATTGTTCTTCCTTGTAGAGTCATGATGGGCCAGTAGAAAGCTGTGTATATTCAACAGATGGTCGCCATGCAGTAACATCATGCCAAAATGACAACGAACATTGGCTTTGGAGTGTCACTATAGCTACAACCCCACTGAACGTAGTTCTCCATTTGAGATCTGCCGAGTCTTGTAGTAAGTGTGGATTTTAATTTGTTTTTAAGAGAAGGTACAGCATTGGATGAAGCCTCTGTTATTCATAACAGCATTTGAGTCTTTATTTAAAAAAATCAATCTGTTTGATTCTGTTTTCAGAGCAAGGACAAGTGTTATGCATGTCTGAGGATTTCATCGCCAGCTCTTGCAAGGGGAGTGACTTTGACATCTGGAACATAGAGTCCCCCACTTCACACCAACAACAAGGTCATGATGGTTAATGCATTTCTAATGGGCCTAGATGATCTGATGATCGTTGGAGCCAACACATGTGAAGTGGACGTGGTTTATGTTGGAATTACGTAAACAAACAGGATAAGTAGGCTTGGGCGATATCGATTTTTTTCATCCACGATAATATCGTCAAACATATATCGCGATATTCGATAATATCGCGATTATTTTTGTTTTTCACGCATGAGTGCTTTAAAGCCGTTAATGGCAGGGATGTACCCGTCTACAAATGTCACAAAGACACAATAAATTGCCAGTACTTACCTGAGAGACACGTGCAATTGCGCCGTTCACGAGTGCAACATATGGGGCGGGTTTTCGCTACCCTAACCAGAAACAAAACGGCACAGCTGGCTTGAAAATCTGACGTAACCAGACAATTGTTTTTCAGTTTGTGACATGTTCAGTCATCAACGCGTTTCTCAAAATAGAACTTACTCGTGAGTGCTAGTAACTTGAAAGATATACTGGTGTACTGAACAATCACTTCATCATGTTTTAACACTTTTACAATCCGCCATCTTGAAACTAAGCTGCGTAACCCGATCACACAAAGTTCGGTTTATGTTTGGTCAGAACCATGATGTCATCGCAGCACAACCGAACTTATGAAACGCAACCAATGACCAAAGCCCAAACATGTTTCTGGTTACGGTCGCAAAATGCACCCATCGCTATTGGCAAATCGTTTGCATAATAATTATGTGGGGACGGTTACTGCGTCAGCGTCCAATCAAATCATCAGCCCGAGTTCACGTGATTCACGCATTCCATGTGACTGGGTCATAGTATAAACACGTGACTAGGTTTATTCCTGCATATAGTACCGTGGAGAATAAAACCATGTGATTCAGAAAATGTGGATTGTAGTCACACTATTTTAAATAAACGTCACATGGTTTTATTAAGAATGCGATCGTGTGTTTTGTCACGAGACAAGAGTCCCAGTATGGTACAACAGAATAGTGTCCTAATCCTGAACTTTGAGCGAGCCGCTGCCGATCCATGCTACGTGTTTAATTCATGGCTACGTGTTTTTTTAAGATAACTTCCATATTATGCATATATTTAAATATGTATGATATAATATACTCGACTATGGTGCGCTTCTTAATAGAGTCACAGACCACCATGGATAGACAGTGAGGCGTAAACATTGTCTCCACATTGTTGGATCAAATACTCCATTCAATCGAATCCCAACACTTAAATCAGTCTTAATAGATTTCTTTGGGTGGCGGTGGATTATTAAACAACAACCTGTCAGGCGGCTCCTTTGTGATCCGACAGTCAGTTTACTACAGAAGTAACCCTACAGGTACATGTAACTTACCCTCATTTATGTGATCCAGTATCCCTTCAAATTTTGTACTAGTATCTTGTAAATGAATTATCCAACAAAGTGTTGACACATAGCCATCTTTGCAAATACCATAGTGCACATGCCCAAACTGATTTTAGCAATGCATGCTGGTCTAGCTAACAAAACTTATCTTACCTCCCCAGATATTGTCTATCAGTGTTACAACCACACTGAACAACAATTAGCCATGCTACAAAACTGATCTTACCTCCCCAGATATTGTCTATCAGTGTTACAACCACACTGAACAACAATTAGCCATGCTACAAAACTGATCTTACTTACTCCAGAATATTGTCTATCAGTGTTACAACCACACTGAACAACAATTAGCCATGCTACAAAACTGATCTTACCTCCCCAGATATTGTCTATCAGTGTTACAACCACACTGAACAACAATTAGCCATGCTACAAAACTGATCTTACCTCCCCAGATATTGTCTATCAATGTTACAACCACACTGAACAACAATTAGCCATGCTACAAAACTGATCTTACCTCCCCAGATATTGTCTATCAGTGTTACAACCACACTGAACAACAATTAGCCATGCTACAAAACTGATCTTACCTCCCAGATATTGTCTATCAGTGTTACAAACCACACTGAACAACAATTAGCCATGCTGCTAAACTGATCTTACCTCCCCAGATATTGTCTATCAGTGTTACAACCACACTGAACAACAATTAGCCATGCTGCTAAACTGATCTTACCTCCCAGATATTGTCTATCAGTGTTACAACCACACTGAACAACAATTAGCCATGCTGCTAAACTGATCTTACCTCCCCAGATATTGTTCATCAGTGTTACAACCACACTGAAACAACAATTAGCCATGCTGCAAAACCGATCTTACCTCCCCAGATATTGTCTATCAGTGTTACAACCACTGACCGAACAACAATTAGCCATGCTGCAAAACTGATCTTACCTCCCCAGATATTGTCTATCAGTGACCACACTGAACAACAATTAGCCATGCTACAAAACTGATCTTACACTCCCCAGATATTGTCTATCAGTGTTACAACCACACTGAACAACAATTAGCCATGCTACAAAACTGATCTTACCTCTCAGATATTGTCTATCAGTGTCAAAACAATCTTTTTGTATAACGTTATGAGATGTCTTTTATTACCAGTCGAGACAGTTAAAACATAACCATGTGACCAGTTTCAACCAATCAGAATGTTTACAATGTTTGGGACTGACCTTGGTATTAAAATATCATGTCTGGTCAGACTTTTCAGGTACTGGCGAATCTTTCCAAAGTCCAAACTATCCATATGACTACCCATATGACTACCCATATGACTACCCATATGACTACCCATCTAATGTTCACATTGACTACCTACTACAAGGCAAATCCCATGAGGTCGTCTTTGTTGGTTTCACTGATCTAACGTTGGAGAACCCAAGCACTACACCGGTCACCAAGATATGTAAGAGAAGAGAAGCAGTGTCTGAACATACGCTCTACAAACGGCAGTCAATTCTCAAAACGCAAACGGCTTGTGAATATGACTTCATTGAGGTACAGTAGACTTTGTTCACTGCGACTGACTACCAACGCAGTCACCGTGACCATCCTTTACTATGAATAACAACCCTGAAAATGTGTTTTGCCGAAATAACAGTTCACCGTAATTTCACAGCAATTTCATGGTGTCTCTTCCTCTTAGATATTGGCAATAATGTTCACTGTGATTTCACGGCAAATTCATGGCGCTCTCAAGAATTAATGAGCTGCCCCAAAACTGCCACAAGAAGTTCATGGCGTTTTTCACTGCATTTCACGCGAATGAATCCCAAAGAGTATTTCATGGCGTTTTCTCAGTATTGTGTCATGAAATACCGTGAACTATTTATTTCATGGAAAACAGATTTTCAGGGCATTTTCATGGTAAAGTTATTCAGTGTTTGAGGCTCATTGTTCAGTCGTTGTCTTTGTCGTGCAACGAGTAGCCTGGAAGACGGTGCACCCGGGAGCTTAAAAAATCATAACAAGAGTCACTCTCGAGCGTGTGCTGGCAGGGGCACTCTACTTTGATTATTGGTGTCTTGCCTTAAAATACAGCCCTTAAATTTCATGGAAGTCACTGCCTCAGTTGTCCTGTTCTTAGCCTTATTGGTGTCTCGCCAATTAAAATACAGGCCTTAAATTTTATGGAAGCCACTGCCTCCGTTGCCCTGTTCTCAGCCTTATTGGTGTCTCGCCTTAAAATACAGGCCTTAAATTTCATGGAAGTCACTGCCTCCGTTACCCTGTTCTTGGCCTTATTGCTGTCTGCCTTAACATACAGCCCTTAAATTTCATGGAAGCCACTGCCTCCGTTACCCTGTTCTTCGCCTTATTGGTGCCCCCTTTGAAATATTTACATACCAAATATACTTGTATATATTATATATTCATAAACAGGGTTCGTACGGGTCATGGAAAACCTGGAAAGTCAGGGAATTTTTGTTTTTTTTTCCAGGCCTTGAAGTCATGGAAAAGGGTAAACGTCTTAAAAGTCATGGAAAGTCATGAATTTAAGACTTGTTAAAACCAGTTCGCGTCGGGGCCGTGTACACACGCAATTTTTTTCGCACCGCGGATCGGAAGCGTCTAAACACGCCATACGAAACTCCGGAATATTTGTATGTGCTAACGGTCGCGGTTGACGTGATAACGAGCCACGTGCGTAAAGTGACATGCGCAGAAGTGACCATGCTGTGGAAGCTTCCATTGTCCTTTCGGGTGACGTGAAAACACGCCTTTTGGCAGTGCTCGTGTTTCGGTTGACGTGTTATTGTGCAACACTTGTTCGGCACAGGCGGGGCCATGTAACACGCTCGCTTCACATGGGTGGTTGTGCGCGGGCACTCTGTAAACCCGTTCCACACCTTTGTCTTTGTCTCCATTGAAATCAGTAAAGCTGCGGTATACTAAGATTTCTATAGACCAATTACCGTGCATCATTGTCCCATTGTTACTCGGCAATTACGCCACTCGGATAATGGGAAGGAATCCTTCCTCCATGCTCAGTTGACGATAATAAATACGACGAAGAATTCTTTCGGGGGCTCGGTGGACTTCTAAAGACGCAACACCAAACACGCCCTCTGGCTATAATTCCCGGAAAACTCGCCAATTTATTCGCTAATAAGCTAAATGGGGGCGCGTCTTTAGTTTCATTGACGTAACCAAAAAAATTCACGCAAAAAAAAAATGTTTGTGTGTGAAAAAGAAACCCGCAAGGGGCCCAGAAAAACTTTTATTCCCGACGCAAACTGGTTTTAAAGAAAAACAAACAAGACAACCGCAACCAAAAGACACAATTTCTGGGTCACAAGTTCACATCAAAGAAATGTCGACTTTGGAATGTTGAATGTATCAATTTGGGATTAGAGCCAGAAGAGAGTTGGTGCTATTGTTCACTTGACAATGACTGACAGGTTGTGGTTTACACTCCCAGACCAAGAGACAATAACCTCTGGACCTGGTTCTTGGCTGGTGTACAAAGCTATTATAAACTAAATGACACGTGGTGTTTGTCCCACTCTGCCCCGGCGCGGTACCCCGCTCATCTGGTTTTTGCCTAAGCAGTGCATGGTCGTGGAACCAGTGTCGTTTTTAACATTGAAATACTTATAAATAGATCGCGCAGGCCGCATATAGTTACAAATGCGGTGCATCAAAAACATTGTCTTGAAAAGAAACAAAGTTGCTACAGCCAATTAAATGTATTTCAATCAGAGATGCCACTTTTCCGGGTTTTAAACCGAATTCCGTGTTTTTTTTAAATCGCCCCAAAATCCGGTTTTTCGTGATCCGGCCCGTCCATTCATAAAAAGCCGGAGGAAAAAGGAAACGGAAAATTTTTATTATTATTTTTTTCGCGTCTCGAGGCTCGACGTACGACATCGACAGCAGCGCAGCAGATAATTTCAGTAACCTTGATTTCCGGGAGGCTTATATCCCTGGGCAGAACCTACCGACTGCGATGTATGTATGTAACGAGCGCACGATGAACCTGCTTCGTCTTCGTATGCTTGTAGCTAGTAGTGGTAAGCGAGATTATCACACGCACAGCCTTGAAATCAAGTCCTATGATTTCATGCGTCGTGGTGGTTTCGATCCTTTGCAGTCTTCAGTATCAAATACTCCCACATTACTCGCCGGGTAAATTTTCCAACCAAGTCCTTGTCACATTATAATGGCCATCTGAGACTAGGCAGGACGAGTTGTCTAACACAGCTGTACGCATGTATGCTGAAGCGATACGCATTGAAACTTGGTTTTTCGTAAATTCTGTCAAAAGCATGGAGGAAGAGTGAGGCCATTCTCTTCAGGACAATTCAAGATGGGAAAAATTCAAGGTTCTGCAAAAGAACGGACAGTTTAGCGAAAGACAATTGGGAGCGAAGGTTAAAGAAATAAATGGAACTGGTCGTGGGTGGGTGGTGGGCGCGTGACGACGCATAACGGCAATTTTCTCTCAGCCTACCAGAAAAAATTGACCAACCTTGGACTCGCGAGTTGTACATGGTGTATACAAAACACATCAACTACGGATCTTCGGGAAAGAAATCTAAAAGGCACACACGCAAGTAAAGAGGCCTAAAAAAAAACAGGAAGCGAGGACCAAATGCTCAGGAGTTGCCGACTATTTTTCAACGTTGCTGCACCTCAGTCGTTGCAGCTTGCGACGTTCGCTCCGCAGCTATTAAGTGTACAATGATAACTTAGAATTTCAGGTTTTTAGCCCAACGCAGTGAGCATCTCTGATCAATAAAGCTTCCCCAAGATGAAGAATAAATCCTCTCAAGTGCGGCAAATAAATTGTTGTTGTTCACAATTGTTTCTCGAACTGAACAAAGGGAAATTTTGGGGTGTTGGGGTGTTTGTTTCACCATGGAATAAATTATAGCGTAATCGATGATGGCCGTATCAGGCCGATTACCAGCGTATCGGTATTTTTTTATAGCGTATCGGGCATGCTAGCTGGCTAGAACACTGGTGTTATGCGAATCTCCTACTTAGATTTGCGTTGTTGTTAATGTTGGGCGCGAATCTTCGCTTTGCGAATCGAAAGAGCCGCGGATGGAATAGTCATGGAATAGTCGGATACTGTTGTAAAGGTCATGGAAAGTCATGGAATTATCTATAAGTAAAAAGTACGAACCCTGGATAAATGTCCGAAAACAGTTGAGACAATCTGATTGGACAAAATGTAATCCGTTTGGGGTGTATTAACGGATGGTACAGACATGCCTTATCAAAAATCAGAACAAGCGGCGTATGTGCCACCTATTTGTCAGCAGTTCTACACTTTGGCAGTTTTGCATGTGACATGCATTTGGACCAATCCAGAGTGAGTGAGGGTTGTTTTCCATCACATGCTGACTCATGTTCTATTTAACCGACATGTGACATGCATTTGAACCAAATCCCAGAGTGATGATGAGGTTTGTTTTACATCCATGTTGACTCATCATGTTCTATGCTTGAATGTGACATGCATTTGAAAACCCGGCAACCAGAGTGATGAAGTTGTTTTTTTTCCATGTACCATGCTGACCTTGCATGTTCTTTTCAAGTGTTTTGTGTTTCCCCAAAACGCATTGAATTTCTCTTTTGTAGCTTTGCTGGAACAAAAACTACAATTTACATTTTTAAAAAACAAATTGATTGATAGCGGTTGGTTGGTTTTTCTGCAGGATAAAGACCCGTT
>CM055823.1:544441-570502 GCA_029582265.1 Zoroaster sp. YZ-2022
AACGGTTTCAGTTCACGAACATGACCAGATGACGAACGTCGTACGGTCAGGCGTCACGTCGTGCCAGCAGTGAGGGCGCTGTTTTGTTATACCAGGACTATAAAAACTTGCAAGATTCTAAATTAAAATAGTTTGAAAATGGAACAAAATCTAGTGGAATGTGGCTAGACGATCTGTTTTTAGTCCTAACACACTACACTAGACATTCAACATGTTCAATTCAATTGTAATTTGTATTCCACTTTTTCAATTAATTTACTAATATATCCTCAATTTACCCTAAATGACGCACCTAAGGTTATAATAGGGACAGAAATGAAAAATTTCAAACTGCTTTCCTCAGTCTCTGTTTGATGTTTTTCAAACAGATACTGAGATAGACATTTCTAAGTCATTTGACATTTGAATGAAAACAATCGGTCAAGGGGTTCCAGAGTTATGGTCCAGTAAGTTCGGACAATATTCATTGTGTCCGTTCCATTTTCTCAATTGTATTTATGGTAAAACATTAAGACAAAATGCATGGTTTATACCTCATAAAGAAAGTAAACAAAGCAGTAAACAAATTGTTTTGAGCATAACTTTTGCATAGGAAGTTTATTACTTTCCAATTTTTTCAGGGTTGGTAAAATTATACATTAGTATTCAACGGCAGTGTTTGATAACTAATCGACGCTAATTATTTTTAATTACGTTGCCATGGAAACAAAGAATAATCAATAATGTGTAAATGCCCTTTAACCATGAAATATGAATAATTAAGATCAAACAAACTAATACATCTATTATTACTACACATCTAAAAGTACATTTAAAAAACCTCATCTTCAAAATTTGATCAAGTTAATTAATTATTAAGGTTTAATTTGTTTACCTAATATCGGCAACTCTCTTGTTAAGTAAACAAAGCAGTAAACAAATTGAAACATCCGTAACTTTGCATTCCAATACAGTGCTTACTTGATTTTTTCAGTTACTGAAGTGATATTACAGCAAAACATAAACACACATAACAATTGATTAACGATAATTAAAGTAAATTATGTTGCCATGGAAACAAAGATAACAATCAATAATGTGTAAATACCCTTTAATCATAAATTATGATTAATTCTGATCAAAACAAACTAATACATCTATTACTGCACATCTTAAAGTACAACATTTAAAAACTCATCTTAAAAATTTGATCAAGTTAATTAATTATTAATGTTTTAATTTGTTTACCTAATACCGCAACTCACTTGTTACGTAAACAAAGCAGTAAACAAATTGAAATGTCCGTAACTTTGCACTCCAATACAATGAAGACTTAAATTTTTCCAGTGATTGTTATGTTACAAAAAGCAACACATGTACATATACTAACAGAGAAAACTATGCAAGGGATGTTGATTAATAAAACAACCAAAGTAACAGAATAAATAAAACTTAAAAATGGCAGCTTCACTAGGAAAATCCGTCACAGGTTTGTCCATTAGTTGTGCCAACCAAAGAATGACATCTGCCCATGTGATGCTCAGAATTGTCTTGTTTCTTGAGTTGGTACAACTGGTTGATGTGCTTGTTAAGCAGAGTCGATGGCTTCTCATTCAGCTCTTCCCTCTTCTTAGAACGTTTAAGTCTTCCTCACTTAGAAGCGGAGATGGACCAGGATATTCCTCCACATCACCAGCCAGAAGAAAGATTCAGCTGCAGATAGGGGATGAACGAATGCTCATTGGGCTCAAACTCATTTCCACTCATGTCTAGTGCACATGGATGACGGACAAAATGAACTGCCATCATTCCGATAAACAGGAGGCAAATCATCACACCGACTGATGGTCCTGACACATCACTCTGCCACTTGATGACTTGGATGGAGGCATTGTGAAAAGACCTACTCTCAGCCGCCATCACGTCAACTGGAAACAGGCATTCTGAATATGAAAGAAAAAAACAAAAGGCAAAATATTAATAAATAGTCGAGTTGGCACTGTTTCCTTTGATATTTGAAAATACCAAAATAAAAGTTTCATCATAATGCACACCATCAAAACTGAGCTTATAATCAAGTAAACCTTTTAGTTAAAAAAAACTTACACAATTTGAAAATGGCATAATAATTTTAACTAAACAAATTAAAGCTTGATGAAGGAGAAAAAAAACCTATCCAAAACCAAAACAAAAAACCAATAAGGCAGCTGCCGGATGAATAAATTTCAAACCGTACTTGCCTTTGATTTAAAAAAAAAAAAAAAAAAAAAAAACATTGAAAAAAAAACATTTGAAAAAAATAAAATAAAATAAAATAAAAATAAATAATAAAATAAGTATGATAAATATCAATAAATATTGTCCATCCCCCTACGAATGATACTTAGAAATTGCTGAAATATTTAAAAAAGAACAAGATTGTCCCCTTCTATTTCATTTAGAAACGTTTTAAAGCCCAACGAAAAGTCCGATAAAATTGTTGCACACACAGCGTGCGCGAGCGTAAAGCCTACCGGGCTTCACACAGCTTCGACGGCAGTGAGTTACACGGACCGTTTCGCTACGTTCGGACCGCTCGTGGGCGAATGCGCTCGTAAGCACAACTAAAAGGACAAGTTTGATGGACAGTTTGAACCTTAAAATAATCAAATTTCACCCTTATTTTTACTTAGGTCATGTATAAACATTTAAATTTCAAGAAACAAATACTCACCGAATTGTAGATTCAACGAAAACAGAGAAAATTTAGCGATTTTGATCGGAACTTTCGTCGATGGTGAGCTTGGCTTTTCTGCTTCACATGGAACACGTGGGCATGCACTTTTACCCACAATCCTTTGCGGTACAAGGCTTTTTCGCGAGCGCGGAAAATGGTTGAGCTGAACCAAATTTTGTGCAGTGTTTCGTGACATGCGCAAAGGGGATGCGCAGTTGTCCGTTTCGGTCCCTATATATAATCAACTGGACGGTAACTTACAAATGAAATTAGCAGTTTGGTGTTTCAGTTTGTTTCAGTGAAGGATTCTCTTGTGAAATGCGGAATTTCAATGCATGATCATACGCGTGGACGTCTTGAGCGCCGTTTTTTGAGACGCACAGAATTGTGGTCGTCAAAAAATTGATGTTGGTATAATGACTCACCCCAAACTGTTAAAGTTCATGGGGGCACAGAAAATGTGCCCAAGAAGAAAAACAGTTGAATCATGTTTCATCTTATTCCAGATGGTTGTAAAATTGTTTTTAAATTTTTTAAATAAAATATTGTTTTCAATTTTTAAAATAAAATGGTATAATTTGGAGAAGCTCTCAAAACTTTTAATCAATATTCTTGAAATACCAACAAAATGGAAGGTCGTTAAAATTTTTGCAAAAAGTACTTTAAAACTTTGAAATGTGTAAAAATGCTGTTAACATTTTGTCAAATAAGATTTCTTTTCATAACCATGATATTAATGTTTCATTTTATAAATAATTTTCCACTACTGTCGAAATAAAACACCAACGAATTAAGTAGTCTTCGTTCGCTTCTTCTATAAGGAATGTGTCCATTTTGAGGATCAGTATTTCTTTAAAAAATCATTGCAAATGCAAAGCATTCATATATTTTGGTTTCCACAGACAACAGCTTGTTGACGGCATAGAACAATAAAATCACAGATGTTCGTGAACAAAAAATTGAGGTCATGTAAATCTCTTACTATTTGTATCTAGTAAAATCAGTGGTTAAACAACTTTTTCCACTTTCACAAGCACTAACTTTCCAGTAAATCATACAATTTCACTATAATTTTTATTTCTCTAACAAGCACGCCTTAGATAAGTTTATGCAACCAGTAATACGCCATAGTTTTGTAAGTTTTCCGAGAAATGCTAAGCCAAAAGTAGGTGCGTCATTTCACGAGTGCGGCGAATTACGTACATGGACGATAAACGTTGAAATATACGTTACGTCGTTAGCCCTAACTCCCTAGACAACAAAGCCAGTTGGAGGATTTTGAAGGATTTTTATTGTTTTAGAACAATGCCTGGGGAGTTAGGGTATGTACTGAATTAACATTAACATGTCATACATAGGCTAATTTGGCAGGTGAATAAAATTTTCAAAATGCTTTGGCACAGTGTTGCATTTATTTACAAAGAGCAGATCATTTGATGGAAAGAATGTCGAATCCGACCGCCACTTTTTCTTATTTAAGGTGGAGAAAATATGGACGATGACGCAGGCCTGAAACTATACGGAGGCAATGGAGGCAATTGCCTTGGTGCACCCTGGTCATTGCTTTGGTGCCCCTTGAAGTGTTCCAATAGAAATTTACATTTTCCTCATAGAGGTGCCCTTAACCTAGCTTAAATTGCCTTGCCCCTACCAATAGATAGCATCAGGCCAGATGACGGACATATACTTCAAATTATTCCAGGATATTTATTTCATGAAAAATCAGGCATTTTTGGTGTAACGTTACAATGACTTCTTCAGTCATGTCAGTCTGGTCATGGAGGAAGGTGGTCTGATCTTGTCAACTCCCATGCATTAGTGACCAACACGGTCATCGTACATGCGCAGTGGCAAATATAATAGGAAAATAAAGTCAAAAAATCATAAAAGTGGATTTTAAAGAGTTTTCACTTTTTGTACAAAACAAAAACAAAAACAAAAAAGATGTTCTTTCCCATTTGATACAATAATAATATAAATCATAGATAAGCTTTATGGACTCTTTTAAAGCAGAGATATGACAATTTTTATAGCGACCAAAATGCAATGACACATGCCAGATAACAAATGTAATTATACATTAATACATTGTTTTTCATTATACTTACAAAAACACGGGCGATACAATCTTTAAAGGGACATACATCGTCAAGATCAGAGCAGACTTTCAACAGGGCATGGAATCGGTGGCCTAGTTTAAGATAAACACAGTGACTGAAAAATTAATTACTAGGTCATTTATGCAGCATCAACGGTTATGACCTTACTATATAAATATGGGGTATTTTTTCAGTCAGAGTTCATCTTAAATTAGTACTCCGATTCCATGCCCTGTTGATCGTGACGGTATTGTCCCTTTAAACTATCTATATATAATATTCACAAAGGACAAAGTACAACAGCCACACACACTAATGTTTTGTACAGTCTTTTATTTCTTTACTCCAAACAAGGACTTATAAAAACTATGATTCCAGTCTTCACACGACACATACATAGAAAAGCAATAAATGTTATCAAGTAAAACTCAATATTTGATTAAGGCCAATAAGAATTTGACTCAATCATTGCATGACGCAAAACACAAACTACTAAAAGTGAAAATTAAAGTTTGTAGAAAAGTGTTTGGTCACAGCTATTGGACCATTTAGACACATAAATTATTATTTATAGATGAGCACGATGTAGGTCACGTGGTTTTATTTATATATTCATGAATTCACTTTCTAGTAATGTTTAATAACATTAGGGCCTAATGTTAAAACATTTAAAGTGTTTAGCAGTATATATATGTATGTGGTTTCTACAGTGAAGAAAAAATTATTTGCTTTTTCAAATACATTCTTTTTTAAGGGTGCCAATTGTCACAGAGAAACCTTCTTACCCTACTTAGTTGTGAATAATTAGTGATTTTTAACCCTGTATATGAATATGTATAAGTTGGGCCAGTGCCCAAACCATGCCGTGGTTGACTGACATACCATAATTAAATAACAATAGGTTTAAAGCACACAGTACTGGTTAGAAATTCCTGAGTTGGAACCCCCATAACTTTAATATCAATGAGGTAAGTTTGTGTTTGAATAGAGTCAGAGGTGAAAGGTTGAAGATTGAATGAGAAGATGTAAATGAGATGTAGATGTAAAGGATGGAAAAGGTTGTAGGGTTTTGAGGAATGTGAAGGGAGTTGTCTCCTGGATCTCGATCTGTGAGGACTGTCTTACACTCTGCTCTGCTGCAGCAATATTTTCTATAGTCCGAGTATTTCAGGCTCTTGATATATTTTATTTAGCAAGTATTCAGGCTTTTTAGTCGTGATGTATACTAACGTCCTTTATCAGAGTGCTTTCCAAGGCAAATTTTGCCAGTTTTACCAACTTTTGGCGTGAAGGGAGATCAACCATGCATAAACCGTAAGTTAGGCTAAACACATTGGTTTTTATATTTTGACTGAATTATGTTATAACCTTTATGTTCTTTCACTTTAAGAGGTAGATTTGATATATTTATTTTAAAGCTAAGTTTAATAAAGGTGTTGTAAAATTTGAATTGAATATAATATTACTCTTTAATATTTGGGATTGTAAAGATTGATCAGTGATTTGTCACACGTGGTTTATAACTTTAATAGGCAATAGCCAGGACTTTTTCAGTGGGGGGGGGGGGGGCACAGGGGGCATTGCTTTTCAGTGGGGGGGGCACAGGGGATATGGGTTTTTCCCTTTTCTTTATCTTTTTTGTTTTTTGGGGCATTGAGGATTTTTCGTGGGGGGCACCTGGGGGGGGCACTAATAATAATAATAATAATAATGTGTGGATTTATATAGCGCACGTATCCACCAACTAAGTGGTGCTCAAGGCGCATTATATTATTATCCCTGCTCATAAGGCTCATAAATCATTCCTGAAACCATCTCAGCTCCCTGGGGAGTATACAGCTCAATTGCTGCCATTTCTAGCGCATATAGAGCAAACCAACTCTGCCTTCACAGGTACCCATTTAACCCCTGGGTGGAGAGAAGCAATTATGATTAAGTGTCTTGCTCAAGGACACAAGTGTCACGGCCGTGATTCGAACCCACATTCTGTTGCTAACACCAGAACTTGAATCCGGTAAGCTAGACCGCTCGGTCACTGGAAATTTGTGGGGGCACGTGCCCCCCCAGGCCCCCCGTGGCTACGCCGCTGGCAATAGTCGATATACTATGGCCAACCTTTCCACATAGCGACGCCAGAGAGCGCTATATTTTGACGATATACCGCGGGGGCAGTTACCTGTAGAGGCTGTAGTGTGCACCATCATAAAATCGACCATTCACGTACAATTAAGCAAATCAAGTGACGGGCATGTGGCAGAATTTCGAGACAGGAGTAAATCTTACATCGGACTGGCACTGCAAGTACTTCTCCCTTATATAAATGTTTGTTAAAATATCCAAGATATATGAACATTTGCTGTCAGGACCAAAGAGGGCCATAATTTTCATTACCCTGTCGAATGCCAGTGAGAGTGGTACCCTCATGTATAACTATAAGATTTAGGCCTAATGTTATAATGTACTTTCTAAGAATGTGGAGTTTATAGGATTAGGAGTAAGTTACTGTTGAGTTGGGTTAACAGTTATACATAAAACGTTTAGCCTTGGGTATACATTTTGATCATTTCATTATTTAAAACGTGTCTTAGTGACATTCAGTGATAACGCGTCTTGGTGACAACATTTATGTCCAAGTGACATTAATATTTACTAACAATACTAAAGTAACATAATTTAAATAACGTGTCTTGGTGACAACATGTTAAGTTACCTTTGTCTTAACATGGAGGTAGAATTAGTGACATTGTTTAATAACTTATAAATTGCAATTCTGGCAGTGTAATCCATACCATGGCATAAATGCACACATGTACAACAGGCACGGTTATGAGTTTCGCTCCCCTGTCTAACCGTTTTTTTTTTTCTGCAGTACACTTCGTCCACTATTTTATTATACAGTAAATCTTGTAGCTTTGCATGGTGAAAAGGATAAGTAAAGACTCAATTGCGGTGACACCATGTGAAACTCTCAATTGAGTAGTAATTAGTTCTGAAAAGAACTGGAGGTTACAACTCAACGTTTTGATCTGTAATATACATGTATATTCTAAAAAATAATGTTTGACTTAATTTTCCTTTAAAAAAATCTTCCACAACCATGAATTATTATTATAGGCATAATTTATATAGAAAGATCGACTTTGATTTTAAATTAATTTTGTAGTGTTTAAAAAATTAATACAATTTTATGACAATGTTGAAAAACCTAACTTTGTTCCCAGTACTGTCTACTTCCAAAACGAGCGTTCTAACCACTAGGACTACCATGACAGTTGAATTTGTTTTTTTAAATTGGATTTCTTATGCCATTTTCTAAGCAATTAACCCTAACCACCTAGGTATTCTGGCTAGGAACCTTCCTGAATCCTCCGAAATCCATCAGTGCACTTTTGGCAACATGCCCTTATCTTCAAAATGCACCATGCATTTTCGTTCTTTCATATTCAGCACTTACGGCCTGTACTTCTTGCCAGGCTAAATTTTGCCCTATTTTGTGCCCCTTGGCGGATTTTGCGGGATTTGGGGTAGTTAGGGTTAATGAAGTGTACTGTAGGAAAGAAAATATATAGCCACCCAGCCTGCTGTAAGGCATTGTGGGATATAGCCACCCAGCCTGCTGTAAGGCATTGTGGGATATAGCCACCCAGCCTGCTGTAAGGCATGGTGGGATATAGCCACCCAGCCTGCTGTAAATAAGTGGGATATAGCCACCCAGCCTGCTGTATGGCATCTTGGGATATAGCCACCCAGCCTGCTGTAAGGCATTGTGGGATATAGCCACCCAGCCTGCTAGGCATTGTGGGATATAGCCACCCAGCCTGCTGTAAGGCATCGTGGGATATAGCCACCCAGCCTGCTGTAAGGCATTGTGGGATATAGCTACCCAGCCTGCTGTAAGGCATCGGGATATAGCCCACCAGCCTGCTGAGGCATCGTGGGACATAGCCACCCAGCCTGCTGTAAGGCATCGTGGGATAGCAGCCACCCAGCCTGCTGTAAGGCATCGTGGGATATAGCCACCCAGCCTGCTGTAAGGCAGGCATCGTGATATAGCCACCCAGCCTGCTGTGGCACCGTGGGATAGCCACCCAGCCTGCTGTAGGCATCGGGATATAGCCACCCAGCCTGCTGTGGGCATCGTGGGATATAGCCACCCAGCCTGCTGTAAGGCATCGTGATATAGCCACCCAGCCTGCTGGGCAATCGATATAGCCACCAGCCTGCTGTAAGGCATCGGGGATATAGCCACACCAGCCTGCTGTGGCATCATCATGGGATATAGCCACCCAGCCTGCCTGTAAGGCATCATGGGATATAGCCACCCAGCCTGCTGTAAGACATCATGGGATATAGCCACCCAGCCTGCTGTAAGACATCATGGGATATAGCCACCCAGCCTGCTGTAAGGCATCATGGGATATAGCCACCCAGCCTGCTGTAAGACATCATGGGATATAGCCACCAGCCTGCTGTAAAGGGGCATCATGGGATATAGCCACCAGCCTGCTGTAAGACATCATGGGATATAGCCCACCCAGCCTGCTGTAAGGCATCATGGGATATAGCCACCCAGCCTGCTGTAAGACATGGGATATAGCCACCCAGCCTGCTGTGGGCGTTATCAGGATATAGCCTCCCAGCCTGCTGTGGCAGCATCATGGGATATAGCCACCCAGCCTGCTGTAAGGCATCATGGATATAGCCACCCAGCCTGCTGTAAGGCATCATGGGATATAGCCACCCAGCCTGCTGGGCATCGCCAAGGGATATAGCCACCCAGCCTGCTGTAAGGCACGGGATATAGCCCAGCCTGCTGTAACGCGGATATAGCCACCCAGCCTGCTGTAAGGCATCATCATGGGATATAGCCACCCAGCCTGCTGTAAGGCATCATGGGATATAGCCACCCAGCCTGCTGTAAGACATCATGGGATATAGCCCAGCCTGCTGTAAGACATCATGATATAGCCACCCAGCCTGCTGTAAGGCATCATGGATATAGCCACCCAGCCTGCTGTAAGACATCATGGGATATAGCCACCCAGCCTGCTGTAAGGCATCGCCAGGATATAGCCCAGCCTGCTGCCAGGCATCATGGGATATAGCCACCAGCCTGCTGAGCATCATGGATATAACCACCCAGCCTGCTGTAAGACATCATGGGATATAGCCACCCAGCCTGCTGTAAGACATCATGGGATATAGCCACCCAGCCTGCTGTGACAAGACATCGTGGGATATAGCCACCCAGCCTGCTGTAAGGCATAGTGGGATATAGCCACCCAGCCTGCTGTAAGGCATCATGGATATAGCCACCCAGCCTGCTGTAAGGCATTGTGGGATATAGCCACCCAGCCTGCTGTAAGGCATCGTGGGATATAGCCACCCAGCCTGCTGTAAGGCATCGTGGGATATAGCCACCCAGCCTGCTGTAAGGCATCATGGGATTAGGCACTTGACGCAAGAAGCTAGTTACTAGAACTACATGCAATCTTGAACTAGACGCAGGCGAACTTCAGCTGTTTTCACTGAGTTAATCTAAAACTAACACTCTGATTCCATGACCTGTTTGTCATGACGATATTGTCCCTTTTAATACTTGATGCCAAATTATCATGTTTGAGATGTTACACTTCTCTTCTTTTGCCATTAGATTGTTCTTCAATCTTGACGGTCTGCTCGGGTAACGCAGACTATCCATCCGCACTGAGACCTTACTCCATGCTCCCATAACTGATCGGGTCACTGTCTCCTTCACTAATGTCGTCATTGATCTCGCCGACTGCCCTGAATTGTCTATAAGTATGTTTTTTTTCTTTGGATATAGAACTTAAGGCCAAAGTCATTGTACAGCCAAGCCAGACCTGGGCCCCTATGTCAACTTCTAATCTGTATTTTGTGGTCTTGTAACAATCCTGTACCATACAGTACATGCCAATCAACATAACCTAGATTCTGGAGGGCCTAGCCCAACCAAAGTAGAGTTCGGTATAATGAGTTGCAGATGTGAACAAGACAGCTGAGGTGTCAGTCAAGTCTGTGTTCATTAGTAAAGGGTTTTGGGGCTCAGCTAGGGGGATAAAATAGGCCAGTAGGCCAGGGCAAAGACCGGCCTGGCTGTGGGCTTCTTAAAAGCTAGAGCTGTAGTATATGACTTTGGCTCTCCTTGCTTGTATACATTTATTTGTATAACGGTGAGTGCCATTTTGTTGTGGTGGATACCAGGTGGTACTCTGCTGTGTGATTGTGTTTCATGCATGTTTGACGAGGATACAAGGTTGTGATTACAAATCATCTGCACTGCAGCCTGATTCAAACATGCCAGCACGCATTTACCTTGACTGTTTTTCTGCGATTAACTCCTATGTCCCTAAAATAGTCGTGGATTTTCCTGTTTTTTAATGTATGGTGGTGGTATTTAAAAATCTCTTAGGGAATTTTGCAAGCCAGGAAGTTGCAATTTTGTGAAAAAGCGGGCTTGGTTTTTCACTATTTTCTTGTAAATCAGATGACGATTGAGCTCAAACTTGCATAGGTTTGTTATTTCATGCATATGGTGGATCACACACAGTGTTAATACTACCAGCAACTGTTTTGTCAGGGATACATGTATCACTTACAGGCAATTGTTTGTAAATGGACAGAAAAATGCCACCCCAATAATTGTATTTCTCTGCTGGAGGGCTACAATATGTACAAAGAAGGGTTTTGATTCTCACTCTGTAGAAATCTTTTTTATATTTGGAGTATAGGTTTGCAAATTGCAGTAGCAACATGTTTCTTAGGAGTGGTAATAATTGTTAATCTGATCATCTTTAGGAGAATGCTGCTCTAGGAACTGTAACTGGGAGAAGTCAGCATTCTCCTGAAGACAATCGGAGTATACTGATCAAACGTTTCTCACCACCACTTCTTCTCAGAGCCAGTGATTATTACAACTCCTTAGAAACCATTTACAGAACCAGTAATTATTACAACTCCTTAGAAACCATTTACAGAACCAGTAATTATTACAACTCCTCAGAAACCATTTACAGAACCAGTAATTATTACAACTCCTTAGAAACCATTTACAGAACCAGTAATTATTACAACTCCTTAGAAACCATTTACAGAACCAGTAATTATTACAACTCCTTAGAAACCATGTACAGAACCAGTAATTATTACAACTCCTAAGAAACAATTTAGAGAACCGAAGTAATTATTACAACTCCTCAGGAAACCGTTTACAGAACCAGTAATTATTACAACTCCTTATGCCCCCAGTCACTGGAGGATACGACAACTTACAACAGGTTACGATCATCGGGCAAATTACAAGGAATCGTGAAAAGTCCTGCGACAAGTCCCGGTGGTTGCAGGTGGTCTTGGGTAAAGTCGCCAAGACTGAATTCGGTCTTGGGGAGGTTTTCGATCATGTTAAAAAAACCTGGCTGCGACCAAACTGGTCGTAGCTGGTCATAGCTGGTGGTAGGTCTTCAATAGTAAATGCGATGGTTGTGCTACAAGTCTTGGGTGGTCTTATGCAGTGGTGGTTCATCGTGGGACTATCCAGTCGTCCAACAGTCGCATGACTATGCATGACTATTCGCCACGACTTGTCATGCGATCGCACGACTAGTCACCACCACTATCGTGACTAGTCTTGCGATCGCACGACAAATCGTAAAAATACGACCAGTCGTGACTAGTCGTACGACTGATCCTTGACAATCGTGGGTAGTCTTGGGTGATCGTGACGACAGTACCTCAAGGTCTTCTATGACCAGTCGTGCTATCAGTTGGCTACAAGTCGCAGACCAGTCGTGGGACAGGTCTTGTTGTGTGACTGCTGGGCCGACATCGCGCGAAAAACCTACGACCAGGCCAAGACCGCACCCTAGGTCGCACGACTGACATGGTCGTAGCAATCGCAACTCAATGTGACGGGGCATTGAAACCATTTACAGAACCAGTAATTATTACAACTCCTTTAGAAACCATTAGTGCTTAGAAAACATGGTGCTAGTACAAAACCTACTCCTAATGTTGATTTAATTTTGCCCTACACTGACATGTGTATAGCACTGTATGCTCGGTGCTTTGAGTGTCTGTGAAAAAACACATGCGACTGTGGGGATTCAAACCCACGACCTCCTGCTTACTAGTGCAGATGTGTGACCTGTCGACCACCGAGCTGGCCCAATGACGATTGGCTGGCTAATCCCATATAGCAGTGGTAATCTTTAAAAACATGATTATAGCTTGACATGAAACATTCCATCCCTTGAAATATTTCTGTCCGAGTTGGTATTATTTTAGTTCAATTAACCCTCTACTTTAGTGGCAAGTAAGCTATAGCGGTCAAAACCAGTCAACTGCCTGTTTTGACTGTTGACCCAATAATGCACACAGGGCATTTTTTGACTGGTTTTTACTGTCATTTTGACCACCCTCAACAATACAAGACAATACTTTTACCAGTCAAAAATGGTCAACTCATTTTGACCTGTAAATGTACTTACACACGTAAGGTTTGACAGTGTTTGACAGTGCACTAGATACCTTGGCAAGAGTATATCAACAATTTTGACTGATTTTGACTCTTGCAGTCATCTCTTGATTCTTATAAAGTATAGATGTGGTACATCGTTTTAATATCAAAAGTCTGGCTTTAATGTCATCAATTCCTAACTTATTAACTCATTATCCATGCTCTAGTAACTTATTTATAAGTTGTTTACTTCCATTCAGAAACTGAAAACTTTTCCAGTTGTTGAGAATGCATTTTTATTTATTTATTTTCTGTGACAGGTTATCTACAATTCGTCAGTGGACCTGGTTCCAGCCAATATACCATCAATGGTTTCTTTTCCAGTGAGCCCTGTCGCCACCCTACAGGTAACTTACCCTCATTTACGTGATCCAATTATCCCTTCAAATTTTGTACTAGTATCTTGTAAATGAATTATCCAACAAAGTGTTGACACATAGCCATCTTTGCAAATACCATAGTGCGCATGCCCAAACTGATTTTAGCAATGCATGCTGGTCTAGCTAACGAATAAAATACTGCAAAACTGATCTTAGCTCCCCAGATATTGTCTATCAGTGTTACAACCACACTGAACAACAATTAGCCATGCTACAAAACTGATCTTACCTCCCCAGATAATTATTGTCTATCAGTGTTACAACCACACTGAACAACAATTTAAGTGCTACAAAACTGATCTTACCTCCCCAGATATTCTATCAGTGTTACAACCACACTGAACAACAATTAGCCATGCTAAAAACTGATCTTACCTCCCCAGATATTGTCTATCAGTGTGTTACGCCACACTGAACAACAATTAAGCCATGCTACAAAACTGATCTTACCTCCCCAGATATTGTCTATCAGTGTTACAGCCACACTGAACAACAATTAGACATGCTACAAAACTGATCTTACCTCCTCAGATATTGTCTATCAGTGTTACAACCACTGAACAACAATTAGACATGCTACAAAACTGATCTTACCTCCCAGATATTGTCTATCAGTGTTACAGCCACACTGAACAACAATTAGCCATGCTTGGAGTGGGCGTCATGGCGAAAGCGGTTTCAGTGCATCGGTTGTGTTCTGATGGCTGAGTCGTCAGAATGTGGGTTCGAATCCTGGCTGCAACCATGGTGTGCTTGTGTCAAGACAGATTTACCATAATTGCTTCTCTCCACCCAGGAGTAAATGGGTACCTGTGAGGGCAGAGTTGGTTGTTGTGTTTGATTAGCCCTATATGCGCTGTAATGGCAGCAATTGAGCTGTATACTCCCCAGGGAGCCGAGATGGTTTCAGGAATGATTTATGAGCCTGATGAGCAGGGATAATAATGTAATGTGCTTTTGAGCATCAGTTTGGTGGATACATGCGCTGTATAAGTCCACATTATTGTTATTATTATCCTTTTCTTTGATTGCAGTTTTATTAATGGGCTGGTCAGAACGAGTGCATCCAGTTTATAGCAAAAGCACTTGATGAGTCACCTGTCTTAAACATCAACCAGATTCAGTTTTTAATAGTGGTTTTTTAAAATTAACATTCAAACGGACTTTTAACCCACTATTTGAGACCTGTCTTTTTTACAACCATATAAGGATCTCTTAATCTCCCGCTAAAACCACTGGGTCATTCTCCCAGTATTATCGTGACACTCACCCACAAAGCAGTGATGAAGCTGCGCATGCAGTCCTTAAAAAAGCAACCTAATTCATTGACAAGAGTGTTCCTGCAGAGCAGACCTTTTGAATTGCCAATGAAGCCTTTCCATTGTGTGGACGGATTAACGTTGGGTCAACAGTGCCCAGCCAGGCAAAGTGGTTACATCAAACTGGTGTGGCTAGCTTCTGTGTGTGGACGGATTAACGTTGGGCCAGTTTTGGCCCAGGCAAAGTGGTTACATCAAACTGGTGTGGCTGGCTGGTTTTCTAAAGGTCTTGTAGGAAACGAGAATTTTTGCGGGTGAGAATTTAGATTGTTCTGGGTGGAGTTAGTGGGTGAGATTAGCTAAGGTCCCAAAACAATCTTTTTGTATAACTTTATGAGATGTCTTTTATTACCAGTCGAGACAGTTAAAACATAACCATGTGACCAGTTTCAACCAATCAGAATGTTTACAATGTTTGGGACTGACCTTGTATTTAAGTATCATGTCTGGTCAGACTTTTTCAGGTGCTGACGAATCTTTCACAAAGTCCAAACTATCCATATGACTACCCATCTAATGTTCACATTGACTACCTACTACAAAAGGCAAATCCCATGAGGTCGTCTTTGTTGGTTTCACTGATCTAACGTTGGAGAACCCAAGCACTACACGGTCACCAAGATATGTAAGAGAAGAGAAGCAGTGTCTGAACATACGCTCTACAAGCGGCAGTCAATTCCCAAACGCATAAACAGCTTGTGAATATGACTTCATTGAGTATAGTAGACTTTGTTCCCACTGCGACTGACCAATAGTGCAGTCACTGTGACCATCCTTTCACTATTAATTACTTTACCTGAAAATGCCTGGAAAATCTGTTTTGTTGAATATTAGATATTGGCAGTATGTTCACTGTGATTTCATGGCAAATTCACGCGCTCTCAAGGATTAATGAGCTGCCCCAAAACTGCCACAAGAAGTTCATGGTGTTTTCACGGCGAAGGAATCAAAAAGAGTATTACATGGCGTTTTCGGGTGTTGTGTCATGAATTTGCCGTGAACTATTTATTTCATGGAAAAACAGATTTTCAGGGCATTTTCAGAGTAAAGTTATTCAGTATTTTGAACTCATTGTTCAGTCGTTGTCTTTGTTGTGCAACCAACAACTGGCGACCGTGCGCACGCAGGAGCTTGCAAAAAAAATCCATAACCAAAAGTCACTCTTGGCCGGCGCTGAGACACTCTACTTTGATTATTGGTGTCTTGCCTTAAAATACAGGCCTTAAATTTCATGGAAACCACTGCCTCCGTTACCCTGTTCTTAGCCTTATTGGTGCCCCTTGCTGAAATATTTACATACCAAATATACTTTTAGATGATTATATATTCATAAATGTCAAAACAGTTGAGACAATCTGATTGGACAAATGTAATCCGTTGGGTGTATTAACGGATGGTACAGACATGGCTTTAATATCAAAATCAGAACAGCGCAGACGTGTGCCACCTATTTGCCAGCAGTTCTATTTAGCCGACATGTGATGTGCATTTGAACCAACCAGAGTGATGAAGGTTGTTTGCATCATGTTGACTCATGTTCTATTTAGCCGACATGTGACATGCATTTGAACCAACCAGAGTGATGAAGGTTTGTTTGCATCATGCTGACTCATGTTCTGTTGTGGATAACATGTGACATGCATTTGAACCAACCAGAGTGATGAAGGTTGTTTTACATCATACACTATGAATAACTTTACCCTGAAAATGCCCTGAAAATCAATTTTACCGTGAAATAAATAGTTCACGGCAATTTCACGATGACAACACTGTGAAAACTCCATGAAATATTCTTGGGATTCATGGCTGTGACAAATGCCGAAGCGCCATGAACTTCTCATGGCAGTTTTGGGGCAGCTCATTAAATTCTCAAGAGTGCTGTGAATTTGCCATGAAATCACTGAACATTATTGCCAATATCTGAGAGGAAGAGACACCGTGAAATTATGGTGAACTGTTATTTCAAGGCAGAACAGATTTTCAGTGTGAAGTTTTTCCATAGTGATACCTGACTCATGTTCTTTTCAAGTGTTTGTGTTTTCCAAGCATTAATTTGCCGTGAATTTCTTTTTTGGCTTCAACAAAATTACAATTTACATTTTAAAAACGAAATTGATGCGGTTGGTTTTACTGCAGGATAATGACCTGTTTGTGCATGGTCACAGGCAATAAGGACTTGGATTCGACCGGTCATTATTGACCACCCCAAAAACCTGTAATAACGATGTTGTACCTTCCCTTGGGTGGCACTAAATTTATTTATATGGGTTTGAAATTCAGCAAACCTTAATGAACAGGTGACACATTTGGGAGGAGGTCACAGTCATGGTAGAGCAAAGCCTTTGAGAAAGCCCAGCCAGGCATGGGTTATGAGCCTATATAATCCGCTTTCTTGTTATATACCCTACCTGAACACAAAAGACCCCTTTACTAATGAATAGATCTCAAATAGCTCTTATTGTGAACACAAACTCAATTGACACCTTGGCTGTCAATTGTAATGTATAGATTTCACCCCATGCTGTTCACAACAGCGCCCCAATTTAATAGCAAAATTTACTTGCATTTTTCAAAACTGCCCAATCACACCTGTGTTATTTACTATGTAGTCCATTTCCCTTGTTTTATTTGATTACATTAAAATGATCTAAAAAACGGGTTCATTATAAGTAAGACTAATTGCGGTGACACCATGTGAAACTCTCTATTGAGTAGTAATTACTTCTGATAAGAACTGGAGGTTACAACTCAACGTTTCGATCAGTGTGCTCTGATCATCCTCAGGGTTCATGATATATATATACACACACACTTGTAGTGTTTGGTGATTAGTGCAATTCACTACTTGAGTAATCACACAGCAATTACTCATAAGTACTTGATTAACCCCTCCTACTACAGCTGAACTTGAGTGGCAAGTAGCTATAGTGGTCAAAACCAGTCAACTGCCTGTTTTGATTGTTGACCAAATTTTACAGGGGCATTTTTGACTGGTTTTACTGTCATTTCACCACCCTCAACAATACAAAACAATACTTTTACCAGTAAAAACGGTCGACTATTTTGACCTGTAAATTTTACTTACTACATGCAAGGTTTGACAGCGGTTCTAGTGCACTAGATATACCTTTGCAAGTATATCAACATTTTGACTGCAAGGTTTGACAGTGTTCTAGTGCACTAGATATACCTTGGCAAGTATATCAACATTTGGACTGCAAGGTTTGACAGTGTTCTAGTGCACTAGATATACCTTGGCAAGTATATCAACATTTTGACTGCAAGGTTTGACAGTGTTCTAGTGCACTAGATACCTTGGCAAGTATATCAACATTTTGACTGCAAGGTTTGACAGTGTTCTAGTGCACTAGATATACCTTGGCAAGTATATCAACATTTTGACTGCAAGGTTTTACAGTGTTCTAGTGCAACATTTTGACTGCAAGGTTTTACAGTGTTCTACTATAGTGCACTAGGTATACCTTGGCAAGTATATCAACATTTTGACTGCAAGGTTTGACAGTGTTCTAGTGCACTAGATATACCTTGGCAAGTATATCAACATTTTGACTGATTTTGACCCTTGCAGTCATAGAAAGGGTTAATGAAGGAAACATGTTACATGTAATTGTGATTGAGAGAGGATATACAAGAGAATGTTTGTTTCTTATAGGTCGCTAGTGGAGCTTAGAAGTGATGATTGAGGCTGACCTAATCAAGATGGAGTTTGCAGGTCACTGCTGGCTGTCCTAGAAAAGACTGGCATTAAACTGCTTGGTCTCGGACAAGGAGGATCGCTCAGGTATGTTGGCTTTCTTGTCAAGCTTGTGTCCTTTTAAGGTATATGATGCATTTGATGGGCATGGATGTTTTTGGGCCATATCTTCACAGGATGAGATATACATTGCTGATCTAAATCTACAATCTTGTGCAAACCTCATTGGGATATCCCTCTGTCCACCAGTTAATGTTGCCGTCAGTGGGCTAAAAGTTTGTTGAGACTGGTGCGCATAAATACATATTTGTGCAAAGTGCCGTCCTGTGAGGGTGGTTGTTTTTAGAATATAAAGATGTATACAAAGACCTGAATTATGTATAAATTTTATGAAAATTATTTCACATGACAATGACAGCCAAGAAGTTTTGAAGAATTGTTGAATGTTTTTTATTTTTACAAAATTACCTTTTTTATATGAACATCACTTAGCACTGCAACCTTGTTATTAACTTGAAATAGTTATTGCATAATTTTATAATGATATTTGTATTTTTCAGACGGATTTGTTGTCAATATTCCACTGGAGATTGACAGCCAAGTAACCCTGTCTTTATTCCCAAGACCAACGGACATGTCACTTTCGAGTGGCTCTGTGTGTACGGTGCTCAAGATGGAAAGCTGATCCAGAGAAAAGAACTAAAGGTACTGTAGATAACCCCCTCCCGTCCAACCCCCCTCCCGTCCAACCTCCCCTCGTACAATCCCCCTCCCTGCTGGTACTATATTGCCAAAGAACATTTCATTCTTAAAATCTTCATGGTATTGAAGAATTTCAGATCTGAATAACTTTATTTAAAAGTAGATCGGGCTCTTTCATTGACATCAAGTAAGCCTTGATTGTCCTTGATCAATACTCTCACAAAATAAATCACGCATGTCACATTTCATAAACATTGCCTGGATTCTCCAAACCGCAAAGGGCTGTGCAGTGAACGATTTCCCCTGTATCGCATCGCAAAATGCGACGTAATTTGGACAGATTGTGCGATACAAATTCCGACAGATTTATAAACATACCATATTCACAAACCTTTCCCGAAATAATGTTTACATGTATATTTCCGACCCAAAAATATCAAGGATCCATCCCAACTGAAATGCGTCCGTGTGAAATGGTTCCCGTGCGAGATGCGTCCGTGCGGGGCTGCGATCCGTGCGAGTGCGATACAACGATGACTCCGCAGCCTTGATGGTGTCATGCAACAGTGAACCATGGCGCGCACTTGTTTTAACCTATGTGAATCCGTACATGCAACTTTATTTCCCAGCAATCCGTAAAGGTTTTTTCTGCAATGCCTAAAATTCTATGTGCATGCAATATTTTTCTGTTGAATATGTTTCTACGGGCGAAATTCCCGAAATGGAAAACACTCAACAACCGCCCAGTTTTTTTTTAGCTTCGCACATGTTTATTTTTTTCTCCTGAGTTTGGGGGTTGGAACATTGAGCGATTGAGCCACCCCCTATACACAATAGTCCGTGTTCAGTTCACATAATGCGCTTTCATACTATCACTACGGCCGTATTCAACAAAGGAACTCTAGAAACGTTACTAACTTCGGTTTTATAATAAAAGTTTTGAAATTTAACAAAATGAGCATTCATTTATATATGTAGTGGTGAGATTTAGAATCATTTGGCACACAATATGGCGGCTTTTCAACCACTCATTTTCCTGACGAATTTTTAATAATCAAAATCAAGCTTCATCATACCACAAAGTAACGTTCAGAGATGCCAACATTTACGATACAGTAATTTTAAGCATTTTTAAATTTGCTACACAAAATTCACAGATTGCTATACAAAAAAATTATTTTGCTATGCAAATTCATTTTTGCATCAGATTTTGCTATGCAATTTTTTTAATGAAATCGTTCCTGCTGTGAGATCTTATCAGTTGGTCAAACCACAGACTGCTCTGTGAAGAGACTATAAACATTATAAGAGGATAAATGTGTGCTTTGTATGGAGGAAAAATCTATCTAGCAAAGAATCTGACCTCAACATTTTCGCAATTATATACCCTTCTTGGAAAAACGTTTAGCTACAACTTATCATGGAATAGTTTGAGAAGGTGCCTTATAATAGTGTAAAAAGTGCTTAATGAATTCTTTTTTTTGTAAGAAACTTTATATAATTTTAAAAAAAAATTATTTGGGGGGTGAACAAAGTAGTGTTTGAAGCTTTGCATGGTGGAAGTACAGTAGGAGTAAGGTTTGAGGTAGTACCATGTTTAATCTCTACAGAGCTTAGTCAAACCTTACTCACATTTGTACTAAGATCCATATTATGGATGCCTAAAATCAGAGTTTTTTGCAGCTTACTCCCCTAGCTGGACCTCTATCAAGGGCTTTGTATGTATGTGTTTGCTTAACTCTAGAAATGTATTTACAAAATCAACCCACTGAATACCAAACCTGAATACGCCATATTGTGCATGGACTGTATTTTGATATGTCATAGAGGTTTTGTAATGTAATGGAAATTTGACATAAATTTGTTGACATTTCACAACATTTTCACAGGGAAAATCACAAGTTAAGGTTAAAATGAATTTGATTTCAGCTCCAATATTCTTTCCAATATTCTTTCCATCTTATCCAGGCGCGTAGCCAGCCCTGTCGGTCCGGGGGGGCAAAATTAAGATGATCGTCCCGATTTCATGGTTTAAATTTAATTGCGAAATACTGAATAATATTGAATGAAAACAATCGATATATTGTACAAACATGATCATCTGTGATTTATTGTTCTTTCCTTGGATCTATACTGTCTGGAACTGTTGCTATTAATTTCTACACTGTCATGACTGTGATGAACTTAAACATTCATAATTAATCGTGTTCGTAATGTATATATACACACACCGTTTACAACACACATTACACTGAAAGTTATTGTGTACATGTCGTATAAAAACCTTTAATAAAATGTTGTAAGACAAGTTGTAAATACGTTCTGCCGTAACCCAGTACATACTGGTTCATTGTATTGATTCAAATTTCAAGTTTTAATGTTTTAATGTTTGTTTCTATATAAATTCGTCTCTAATTAACAAAAAGTTGAAAAGATCCATCTGTAAGGTCCATATTTTATGAGCAATTTATATATCTCTCATTAGTGCATTTTGTTGCCTTTACTTGTAATGTCAAAATATATTTTTGCTGCCAATGGCGGCGTTTCTATCCCGGGTTCCTATTCAAATGAAACCAAAAAAATGAATCACCACATCCCCTGTTTATCAGCAACTATTATACTAAATTTGAGTTGCCATTCACGAGGAACAGACATCATACTAAAGTCCTCAATGACTGCGTCAAAATCAACGTGCTCTCATGAAGTCGCGTTCTATGCTGAGAAGTGCCAGTGATGACAGCCTCTGCTCCGACATAGTGGATCTTAATACGACCGTTAGCTTCAATCGACTGAAGCGACCGCTCACTTGAAGCAGAGGAAATTGCGATTGTACCAAAATTCTATACAGAGTACATAATGTCGGATATGCTGTATTAATGTCCCATCCATTCCTTGATCTTCTGCAACATTTCTTCAAGAGAATTCAGATTAGCATCGGCAAATTCGGTGTGTCTCTGTAAAATTTGCAGAATTGCTGGTACTCTGATTTAGCCAAGTCCTGGTCAACATCGTCTTCATACATAGAAGAAAGCAGTTCAAATGATTCAATGTCGTTTAAATGATCTGGCATAAGGCACTTAATGGAAATCATTAAATCGTGTTTGCAGTTCTCCAATAAGTGTAATGCAATGCTATACTGTATATTCAACAGTGTCAACAGACAAAACAATTTAATTTCACGGCAACTTAATTTAGCGAATTGGCATTTCTTCACTTTTTGGAGCAATTTAATTTCACTAATTTACATCCTCTTGCTATATAAAACCATAAAAATATTATATTTGGCAGCAATTTAATTTAGCGAATTGGGCCTCTAGCGAAATTAAATTGCTAGCGAAATTAACTTGTTTTACAGTATTTGATAAAGTGATTTCCGGGACAAAACCGGTATAAAACTTCAGATCTAACTTCCTTCCTCAATCCTCCCTCTCCGTCTCCCTTTATCAATTATTCACTCCTTTACCATTCCCTAAATCATCCTTTCCTCACTCCCTAAATCTGCCTGCCTCTACATCCTTCGTCCCAGGCCGTCCTTCCGCCCTTTCCGGTCCCTTACCCTCTCCGGCTCCCTCGGCTCCCTTCCTTCCCTTACCCCTGCCCCTACCGCCCGTTCCACCCGCCCCTAACCTTGCCTGCCTGTTAGGCTGCCTTGGTACTCATCCCAACGGTCCTATCCATCCTTTCTTCCATTACCAAGGCCCACATTTCCTTCTCTCCTCCCCCACCCTCCCTCCTCCGTCCTCCCTCATTTCGTCAATAATCCCTACTCATCTAATTTATATATTTACCACTTTCGTTTTTTATCCATCGGAGTACCTCCCTCAAATTTCCCTCCTTTTCTCTCTTCCTTTCCTTTCTCTTTTCTTTATTTTTACCGTCCCGATTTTACTTCTATTTTTTTTCCGGGAGGGCAGTCTGCCCCCCCTGCCCCCCCGCTGGCTACGCTACTGATCTTATCCCTCAGGACACAAAGCCTTTTGAAACCGAGAATCTCATAGCTCAACTGATAAACAACACCAATTTACACTTTTCCCAGATGGCCGGAAGTTGTTAGGGTCCTGCCCAATACCACGTTTCGCTGGGTCGTCAAGGGCAACAAGACCAAAACGAGGGGCACAAGTTGTCATTGACATGTCAGGCGGAACATGTGCCATTTCTCACAACTTGGAGTTTGTCGCCGATTTTACCGCGGAAAGTGATTTGAAGGTACGGTAACCATACCCATAAGGGTTACTGTGTGACTTTAAGTGTGTGACTTTATCGTTTCGTTTTGCGGTAACACCATGTGTTTATCTCAACTATCGCGAAGCTGAGGTACAGGTTCTGAAAAGAACCTTATTGCACAACTCGTATCTCAAGTTTCGTTAAGTGAGAATGGTTCAAGGGAGAACCGATGTTAGGCAACTTGTTTTTCTCTGTCGCCAAGTGAGAAATATGGTTCAGGGAGAACTATGGGGACTTCACGGGTTATTCTAAACGTTTCGATTAGCCTGCTCCAATCTTCGTCATGGTTCTCCCTTGAAACTTTCTCACTTAACAAAGGTTGAGATACGAGTTGTGCGATAAGGTTCTTTTCAGAACCTGTACCTCAGCTTCGCGTTAGTTGAGATAAACATATGGTGTTACCGCAAACCAAAACGATATCGATATTCCACCATGCAGTCTCAAATCTTATGTGTGACTTTAATTGTATTTGGGATTTAATTCAATCTTGTGATGATTTCTTAAGGTGTTACGTCTTCACCCCACCGGCCCATCATATCGGGAGATTTTGGGGAGACACTACACGAGGATGTGCTTTTGGCGACGGGAAGCCAGGACAACTCGGTCAGGATCTGGGATACGGCTAGCATGACGGGGAGTGTCATAAAAAATCTGGTATGAGTATCTTACATTTTTTTCTTCATTGTGTTTATTGGTGTTTTGTTGTTTTTGAAGTCAGTCTAAACACTTTGAATTCTCAAAGAGCAAAATTTCAGTGTTATATAAAACTTGCTCAGTGTACAGTTGGTAATGATGTCAAACATCCCTTTTTTTGCCTTGGTTACTATCATTTCACAATTTACAAATTGAATTTCTTCATCCAAAGAATGAATACGAACAATCAAAATGTTTTTTTCACAGTTATTCTTTTAACACTTTCACTACCAACCATTGGCGAATTTTGGTGACTTGGGTCTACAACACATATCCCTGTTGCTTACCATTGGTGACTTTAGGTAAAACTTGTAGCTTTGCATGGTGAGGAGGATCAAGTAAGACTAATTGCGGTGACACCATGTGAAATTCTCTATTGAGTAGTAATTAGTTCTGAAAAGAACTGGATGTACAACTCGACGTTTCGATCAGTATGCTCCTATCGTCCTCAGGAGAATGTCACCGCAATTAGTCTTACTTATTGGTGACTTTAGACTTCGACCAAGGTCACCACACACACAGCACTTAATTGGGAGTATCATGACCAGTTTTTAAAACAGCTGTATTTTTCCCTTCTGTGCAGTCCATACCCATGCTATATATGGTTGGAAAGACTGATTCCTTATCTTTCTAATGATATAGACCAACCTACATGTTTCTATTATAGAAATCAGACATAATACAAGTCAATCCTTTCAATGGCCATTTGTACAAAATGCTCTCTGTGTTTAATGAAAGTCAGGGAAGTAAAATAAATAAATAAATAACTCGATCATTTTATATGCAATGCCAATGTTTTTAGTATCATATGAAAGGGAATTTCTTAAGCAACAATCATTTCATTGAATATATCTCTCTCCAAGTCTTCATGTTGAAAAACAAGTTTAGAAAAAGCGTTAAATAAAATGAGATTTTCATAATACTGGGGTTTATATCTTGATGCATTTACAGGCATTTTATGAAGTGTAAATTGAAAAAAAAAAAGTGGTAACCATAGCAATATATTGTTCTTCCTTGTAGAGTCATGATAGGCCAGTAGAAAGCTGTGTATATCCAACAGATGGTCGCCATGCAGTAACATCATGCCAACATGACAACGAACATTGGCTTTGGAGTGTCACTATAGCTACAACCCCACCGAATGTAGTTCTCCATTTGAGATCTGGCGAGTCTTGTAGTAAGTGTGGATTTTATTTGTTTTTAACCAGTTGACGTCGGGAATATTTATTTTTTCCGGTCCCCGATGGTAGAGTTTATTTTTCAGTGAAAATCTTAGAAAAAAATTATAGCCATTAATAAATTTTTTGTCAATGACTAAGTTCGGACAACCAAATAAACACCTTTACTCATTGACATTTAAGAAATTAAATAGCTAGTTTTTTTAATAATTACGGTTGTTTTGTTCAGCACAATTAGACCGTTTGCAAGCTCCAATGCAGCGGCCTATTAGCTGAGCCAGCGCCCGGTCCGAAAAGAGCCGGCATACCTGGAGAAGATCGAATGCCTGCGTAAGTAATGGATATAAATCCGTCTTTACAAATGCTTATGGCTGGATACGATCAAAGGAACAGGTCTTGGATAAAGGGATTAGGCATAAAATTAACAAAAAAGGTAGACTCGTTCCAGTATTTGCCAGTGCATTTTGTCTGGGGCCACCGAACCGTGACCCCATGGACTCTGAGAAAGCGATTGCGTGTA
>CM055823.1:571002-602618 GCA_029582265.1 Zoroaster sp. YZ-2022
AAGAGGGTATTCTTGGGCCAACTAAATTTACCCGGAAATTCGGCATCCATGCTGTCATGGAAACACAAAAGAAACAAATATTAAATCTCATCACATAAGACACCAATTCCGATTGGCCAATAGTCTCCACCCAGGTAAGTAGCCTAGGGGGAAGCAAGGGGAAGACTTTATCAATAAAAATAGAACAAAATGTTGTGTGCCCAGAAGAAGGACGTAACAAAAGTGTGACTGGCAAAAGGTTGTAAGCAATTAATGTGCAAAATTGTGTTTCAAGAAAACTGAGTGTGAAGGTTTGGTCGTTTTTCGGCCATTTATATGTCATTGTAGGGAAGTTCAATTCCACATGGGAATGGAAAAACATGTCTTGGGAGTAATTCTAGCAATAAATATATAACAGTTATGTCCTAATTTTTTCAAAGGAGCCATTTTATTTCTTACGACTTTCTGCTGGGACAAAAAGATGTACTTTGTGTGCCCAGAAGGATGTCGTAGAGCCTTACGACCTTCTTCCGGGTACATATAATTAGTTGTAGCAAACTGCTTAGCAATCTAAAGGACCTGTATTATAAATGCAAAATAGTGGTTATTGGCCTTACGTTTTGAATCTAGCAGGTTCTTTCTAAATGGCATTAAATTTTGCCTTTGTGAAAGAACCTGCTAGTTTTGAAACGTAAGGCTATTAAGTACTTTTTTTGCAAAAATAAATTGCTCAACAACAATATATTTGACCCTATTTTAAAAGGGGTGGGGTAGCTGTTCTGTGACCTCAATTAACCCTAAAACCCTAGGTATTCTGGCTAGGAACCTTCCTGAATCCTCCAAAATCCATCTGTGCAATTTTGGAAACATGACCTTATCTTCAAAATGCACTATGCATTTTTCGTTGATCACTATGCATTTTCGTTGAAAAACCAAAGTGTATAACCTAGGCCTGTGCGAATAATTCGATTATTCGCGAATAGTTGTTGCTAATCGTACTCGTGGTTTTTGAATTATTCGATTAATCGCACAGGCGCGAATACCTGCAACTATTCGCGATTAATGACCAATTGCCTTCCAAACCATAACTTCCATAACTTGTGGTCGTGAAGTGTTTGCTTACTATTCGCAACCACTATTTGTGAGTAATCCTATTAAGCTGGCAATTAGTTTTGTCTAGTCATGGTAGTAAGCATTGTAGTGTTTGTAACTAGTAATGCCTTTGAGAAAGCCGACAAGTCAGGCTGGCTGGCTGTGACTGCAGCGACTGTTACCTGCAATAATGCATTGCCTTTACACAACATAAAAATTGCGGTCGTGAACTGTTCGTGAACTATTCGCGATCGAGCAATGCTGCCAATTGTACTGTTCTGTCCAGGCACTGCTGGTAGTTGTACGCATTGTAGTATTCGCGAATAGTACTCGCGAGTAGTGCCTTTGAGGAAGCCGACAGGGCAGCCTGGATGGCTGTGACTGCATCGACTGTTACCTGCTGAATGATGATAACGGTGCACTCATTTGTCCCAAGTAAAAACTATTTTTGTATAGCATAAACTTAAAAGTAGCATAAACTGAAGGTACCGGTAATTAAATTTGAACACTACAAAATCATGTAACGTTTTTGTTTTTTAAGAAAAACTGATGATGAATTAATGATTAAACAACTGCGATTAATTTACACTAACTTGAATGTTTCATGTTGTTTATTTATTACACATCGATTTGTTTGAAAATGTCAATTTATTTTCATAAATATTAACTACGAAAAGCATCCCAGCTAACATGCATACGTTGGGCCAACTAACATGCATACGTTGGGCCAACGTAAGAATTTAAAGTTGGCCCAACGTCGGCAGTTGACGTCGCCTTGACGTTAATTTTTCCATCGGGCCAACGTCGAAGACGTTGGGCCAACGTTGGGTCGACGTCGGCCCAACCCTGTCACAACGTCGGTATTTGTTGGGCCAACGTCGGCACGTCCAACGTTCGTATGACGTATTAGTAACACGTTGGGACAACATAATATTTTATGATTGGCCCAACGTCGGCAGTTGACGTCGCCTAGACGTTTATTTTCTCCATCGGGCCAATGTCGAAGACGTTAGGCCAACGTTGTACCGACGACGAGTCAACCCTGCCACAACGTTGGCACACGTTGTGCCAACGTATGCATGCTAGGCTGGGTAGACCTACACTGTAAAAAAAATCCCGTAAAATTCCCGATCAAACGTAATGCAGCGTGTTTTAAATATTTCCATATATTCACGGGTACAGTATTTTTCATAACTGGAAATGAATCTACGGTTAACGTATTATTTACGGTATTTAAGCAGTTAAGGTTGAAACGTCCACGGGATGCTGCATTTACTATGGGATGGATCTGTAGATATTAATTGGGGTTAATCGATGCAATTGTTTATTTTACACAAAGTCTTTCACTTTAATACCTACACGTATGCGTAGTCTGCTTCCTTTTTCAACGATCCCTCTCCAGTTACTAATGTTTAGAACATGTATCCTTTATATACTGTCTTTTCAAATCACTTTTCAAATCATGGTGTCATGCAATTATAATCTATATTCCAATATTTGAAATTTTGAATGTACTTTTTTACATCAAAATAGAAGAGAACACCAAAATCTTAACTTTTTATCATAAAGTTAACAGTAAATATTTGAAAATGGCTTAAAATGACCCATTTTCACATATTTAAACCTTGGAAATGATTCGAGCACAAAGCTAGGTCAAATTAAGGTCAGATGATTTACATATTGGATACCCCAGAGTGCAATGGGAGCGGCCGTAATACATGTTTCGGCTGAAAAACACTGAAAAAGGGATGATACGGTAATTCACCGTGGAATTTACACACTTTTCGCCGTAAAATTACGATATTTAAAAAAAAATTAAAGTGTACAATGTCCTGCCTCTTCGGAAATTAAAACACCATTGGACTTTGACGTCGACACAACGTATGATGCGTCGTAGTTAGGTTGTACACATTTTAACTATGTTGTGCCAACGTTGAAAATCGACCTGTTATACTGGAGAACATTTGCCAACATTGGCACAACCTTAAAACGCCGACGTTACATTGACCACATTATACTTCCGTTGTGCCAAGGTTGAAAATCGACCTTGTATACTGCACGACATTTGCCGACGTTGACAAAACCTTAGGACGCCGACGTTACGTTCGTTGCCGCGATTATAACCACGCTGAGCCAACGCTGAAAATTGACCTGTTATACTGTACAACATTTGCTGACGTTGACAAAACCTTAAACGCTGGACGTTACATTGCCCACACTATACTTACGTTGTGCCAACGTTGAATATCGACCTTGTATACTGCACAACATTTCCCGACGTTGGCACAACCTTAGTACGCCGACGTTATGTATGTCCTTATAACTACGTTGTGCCAACGTTGAAAATCGACCTGTTGTACTTCATACTGTTTGCCAACGTCCGTACAACGTTTAGAAAGTGACTCCGACCTTCCGACGTCCGCATTAACGCCCGCTTTTGACGCCGACTTATCCGGACGCTCACCGACGTCGGCCCAACGTATGCGTGTTAGCTGGGATGGTCTTTGGTCACTGTCTTTCGCATTGCTGGTGTAATTGCCTTTGCACTTGCAGGTAACGTAGGTCTACTGATGAGTAATGATAAATCCCACCGATCCACTTATTGCATGACGTTATTGTTTGCCACGCCCCATTTGGTTCCCAAGAAAAGTTTGTCCAATAATGATAACGTAATTTGCGGTGAGCATAAGTCAATCACAAAACGCATAGGCCGTCGTACAAAATCAGTTCAGTGTACACGCACCATGTGTGTGCCTGAACCAAAGGTTTTTAAGCATAGTGCGGGGCACACTGCGGAAGCTTTGGACGTAAACAACGAATACGTCTAAAATGTGGCCCCTGTATGAGCATAAACACGTACTGCTTGCATGGTTATTTTTTATTTTGTGTAGAGGACTAGGCTAATCGATTTGAAATAACAGGGGGGGGGACCGTTAACTTATTGGTATTTCTCTTAACGGCGACTTAAATATAAACAAGATCTCTTCAATGTGTTCATTTTATGGGGTTTAGGTGGACTTCCCTCTGTTGATATGGGATGAATGTAACTGCGCGTGACTAAGCATGTGCTCAATGTGCACTGTTAATGCTAATTGTGCAGGAAGTTTCCCACACTGCCAGAGTAAACTCGACGGCGATTGGATTTTCACTTACGAAAATGTATTATTTCGAGTACAATTTTGCAAGAAAAAACAACAGGCATTAAAGAGCTTAATGTATGTGTTTGTTTATTGTCTGAATGTTACAAAAAATTGTTTTAGTACTTTTATAAACCGAGGGAAAAAATTGGCCAACTATTCGCGAATAGTCGATTATTCGCGTAAAGTTGCCGCGCGATTAATCGAATAGTAAATTTTACTATTCGCCCAGGCCTACTCTGGACCTACTGGTTGGGGAGGGTCAAATTTGAGTGGAATGCCCACTTTGAGGAAAGGTCAGAGAGGTGGAAAACCCTCATCAGAGAGGTGGAAGACCCTCATCAGAGAGGTGGAAGACCCATCAGAGAGGTAAGGGACCACTTGGAAGGTATGGCCCACTGAGAGGGAGTGCAAATTCAAGGGACCTTGGTCCCCGAAGAGGGAAAGGGAAAGCCTTTTGGGAAGAAAATAAATGAAAAGGGCTCCCATTTTCACAAGGGAAGGGCCGCCCCTAAGGGATGAATATAAAAGGGCCTTGATGAGTAATCAAGGATGGTGATGGAAAGGCTTTTAACGGAGTTGAGCAATAGCAAAGAACTATCATACATACCAACACATCTGATTTATGCTTGAATTCCAGAACATCTTGAGAGTAGTCCTGGACACCTGGCACACTGTCTGGATGAAGGTGCCACTCCTCGAGCGCCCTCTCAGGCATCACCTCGTAGAGGTACAGCATGTCTGGACAGTTAGGTGGTAAAACAGGCCAGGAGACTGCCACGAAAGATGGTGAAGATGAGTCGTGGGTTTACATAGGGCATCAGTCTGGAGATGAATGGAGACAGAAAACTTGAGAAATTTTTTTCCATCCTCCTTAATATATATCAGTTTTGTTGAAAGATTTAATGACCCTGCAATTTATTTTTGGTTCATATGATCGCTTCCTCCCCCACCCCTTGATTCAATTCCTCAGTACCTGTGTGTTCCCATCATGACCTTGTTGTTGGTGTGAAGTGGGGGACTCTATGTTCCAGATGTCAAAGTCACTCCCCTTTGCAAGAGCTGGCGATGAAATCCTCACACATGCATAACACTTGTCCTTGCTCTGAAAACAGAATCAAACAGATTGATTTTTTAAAGTAAAGATTCAAATGATATAACGTTATGAATAACAGTGGCTTCATCCAATGTTGTACTTTCTCTTAACCAGTTCGCTTCGGATGCCGTGTATACACGCAATATTTTTTTGTACAGCGGATCGGAGAACGTCTAAACACGCATTCCGATTTTTGTGTGTGTCACCGGGAGACTTGTCAACACGCCACATGTGGCGTGCCGTTGTGGCGGCTGACGTGCATACACGCAATCGTTTCTCAGAGTCCATGGGGTCACGGTTCGGTGGCCCCAGACAAAATGCACTGCAAATACTGAACGAGTTCACTCTTTTTGTTAATTTTTGCCTAATCCCTTTATCCAAGACCTGTTCCTTTGACGTACCAGCCAAGCATTTGTAAAGACGGATTTATATCCATTACTTACGAGGCATTCGATCTCTCTCCAGGTATGCCGTCTTTTCGACCGGGCGCTGGTCGCTAATAGGCCGTTGCATTGGAGCTTGCAAACGGTCTAATTGTGCTGAACAAACAACCGTAATTAAAAAACTAGCCATTTAATTCTCGAAATGTCAATGAGTAAAGGTGTTTATTTGGTTGTCCGAACTTAGTTTCATTGACAAAAAAAATTTATTAATGGCTATAATTTTTTTCAGATTTTTCACTGAAAATAAACCCACACGGGGGACCGGAAAAAAATAAATATTCCCGACGTCAACTGGTTAAAAACAAATTAAAATCCACACTTACTACAAGACTCGCCAGATCTCAAATGGAGAACTACATTCGGTGGGGTTGTAGCTATAGTGACACTCCAAAGCCAATGTTCGTTGTCATGTTGGCATGATGTTACTGCATGGCGACCATCTGTTGGATATACACAGCTTTCTACTGGCCTATCATGACTCTACAAGGAAGAACAATATATTGCTATGGTTACCACTTTTTTTTTTTCAATTTACACTTCATAAAATGCCTGTAAATGCATCAAGATATAAACCCCAGTATTATGAAAATCTCATTTTATTTAACGCTTTTTCTAAACTTGTTTTTCAACATGAAGACTTGGAGAGAGATATATTCAATGAAATGATTGTTGCTTAAGAAATTCCCTTTCATATGATACTAAAAACATTGGCATTGCATATAAAATGATCGAGTTATTTATTTATTTATTTTACTTCCCCTGACTTTCACAAACACAGAGAGCATTTTGTACACAAAAGGCCATTGAAAGGATTGACTTGTATTATGTCTGATTTCTATAATAGAAACATGTAGGTTGGGCTATATCATTAGAAAGATATTAAGGAATCAGTCTTTCCAACCATATATAGCATGGGTATGGACTGCACAGAAGGGAAAAAATACAGCTGTTTTAAAAGCTGGTCATGATACTCCCAATTAAGTGCTGTGTGTGTGGTGACCTTGGTCGTCTAAAGTCACCAATAAGTAAGACTAATTGCGGTGACATTCTCCTGAGGACAATCAGAGCATACTGATCGAAACGTCGAGTTGTACATCCAGTTCTTTTCAGAACTAATTACTACTCAATAGAGAATTTCACATGGTGTCACCGCAATTAGTCTTACTTGATCCTCCTCACCATGCAAAGCTACAAGTTTTACCTAAAGTCACCAATGGTAAGCAACAGGGGATATGTGTGTTGTAGACCCAAGTCACCAAAATTCGCCAATGGTTGGTAGTGAAAGTGTTAAAGAATAACGGTGAAAAATACATTTTGATTGTTCTTATTCATTCTTTGGATGAAGAAATTCAATTTGTAAATTTGTTTAAGTACTTTTTGTGAAATGATAGTAACCAAGGCAAAAAAGGGATGTTTGACATCATCAACTGTACACTGAGCAAGTTTTATATAACACTGAAATTTTGCTCTTTGAGAATTCAAAGTGTTTAGACTGCCTTCAAAAACAACAAAACACCAATAAACACAATGAAGAAAAAAATGTAAGATACTCATACCAGATTTTTTATGACACTCCCCGTCATGCTAGCGGAATCCCAGATCCTGTCCGAGTTGTCCTGGCTTCCCGTCGCCAAAAGCACATCCTCGTGTAGTGTCTCCCCAAAATCTCCTGATATGATGGGCCGGTGGGGTGAAGACGTAACACCTTAAGAAATCATCACAAGATTGAATTAAATCCCAAATACAATTAAAGTCACACATAAGATTTGAGACTGCATGGTGGAATATCGATATCGTTTTGGTTTGCGGTAACACCATATGTTTATCTCAACTAACGCGAAGCTGAGGTACAGGTTCTGAAAAGAACCTTATCGCACAACTCGTATCTCAACCTTTGTTAAGTGAGAAAGTTTCAAGGGAGAACCATGACGAAGATTAGAGCAGGCTAATCGAAACGTTTAGAATAACCCGTGAAGTCCCCATAGTTCTCCCTGAACCATATTTCTCACTTGGCGACAGAGAAAAACAAGTTGCCCGACATCGGTTCTCCCTTGAACCTTTCTCACTTAACGAAACTTGAGATACGAGTTGTGCAATAAGGTTCTTTTCAGAACCTGTACCTCAGCTTCGCGATAGTTGAGATAAACACATGGTGTTACCGCAAAACGAAACGATAAAGTCACACACTTAAAGTCACACAGTAACCCTTATGGGTATGGTTACCGTACCTTCAAATCACTTTCCGCGGTAAAATCGGCGACAAACTCCAAGTTGTGAGAAATGGCACATGTTCCCGCCTGACATGTCAATGACAACTTGTGCCCCTCGGTTTTGGTCTTGTTGCCCTTGACGACCCAGCGAAACGTGGTATTGGGCAGGACCCCTAACAACTTCCGGCCATCTGGGAAAAGTGTAAATTGGTGTTGTTTATCAGTTGAGCTATGAGATTCTCGGTTTCAAAAGGCTTTGTGTCCTGAGGGATAAGATCAGTAGCGTAGCCAGCGGGGGGGCAGGGGGGGCAGACTGCCCTCCCGGAAAAAAAATAGAAGTAAAATCGGGACGGTAAAAATAAAGAAAAGAGAAAAGGAAAGGAAGAGAGAAAAGGAGGGAAAATTGAGGGAGGGACTCCGAGGGAGAAAAAACGAAAGAGGTAAAGAAAGAAATTAGAAGAGTAGGGATTATTGACGAAATGAGGGAGGACGGAGGAGGGAGGGAGGGGGAGGAGAGAAGGAAATGTGGGCCTTGGTAATGGAAGAAAGGATGGATAGGACCGTTGGGATGAGTACCAAGGCAGCCTAACAGGCAGGCAAGGTTAGGGCGGGTGGAAACGGCGGTAGGGCAGGGGTAAGGGAAGGAAGGGAGCCGAGGGAGCCGGAGAGGGTAAGGGACCGGAAAGGGCGGGAAGGACGGGCCTGGGACGAAGGATGTAGAGGCAGGCAGATTTAGGGAGTGAGGAAAGGATGATTTAGGGAATGGTAAAGGGAGTGAATAATTGATAAAGGGAGACGGGAGAGGGAGGATTGAGGAAGGGAAGTTAGATCTGAAGTTTTTATACCCGGTTTTTGTCCCGGAAATCACTTTATCAAATACTGTAAAACAAGTTAATTTCGCTAGCAATTTAATTTCGCTAGGAGGCCCAATTCGCTAAATTAAATTGCTGCCAAATATAATATTTTTTATGGTTTTATATAGCAAGAGGATGTAAATTAGTGAAATTAAATTGCCTCCAAAAAGTGAAGAAATGCCAATTCGCTAAATTAAGTTGCCGTGAAATTAAATTGTTTTGTCTGTTGACACTGTTGAATATACAGTATAGCATTGCATTACACTTATTGGAGAACTGCAAACACGATTTAATGATTTCCATTTAAGTGCCTTATGCCAGATCATTTAAACGACATTGAATCATTTGAACTGCTTTCTTCTATGTATGAAGACGATGTTGACCAGGACTTGGCTAAATCAGAGTACCAGCAATTCTGCAAATTTTACAGAGACACACCGGAATTTGCCGATGCTAATCTGAATTCTCTTGAAGAAATGTTGCAGAAGATCAAGGAATGGGATGGGACATTAATACAGCATATCCGACATTATGTACTCTGTATAGAATTTTTGGTACAATCGCAATTTCCTCTGCTTCAAGTGAGCGGTCGTTCAGTCGATTGAAGCTAACGAAGTCGTATTTAAGATCCACTATGTCGGAGCAGAGGCTGTCATCACTGGCACTTCTCAGCATAGAACGCGACTTCGCAGAGCACGTTGATTTTGACGCAGTCATTGAGGACTTTAGTATGATGTCTGTTCCTCGGCGAATGGCAACTCAAATTTAGTATAATAGTTGCTGATAAACAGGGGATGTGGTGATTCATTTTTTGGTTTCATTTGAATAGGAACCCCGGGATAGAAACGCCGCCATTGGCAGCAAAAATATATTTTGACATTACAAGTAAGGCAACAAAATGCACTAATGAGAGATATATAAATTGCTCATAAAATATGGACCTTACAGATGGATCTTTCAACTTTTGTTAATTAGAGACTAATTTATATAGAAACAAACATTAAAACATTAAAAACTTGAAATTTGAATCAATACAATGAACCAGTATGTACTGGTTACGTGCAGAACGTATTTACAACTTGTCTTACAACATTTTATTAAAGGTTTTTATACGACATGTACACGAATAACTTTCAGTGTAATGTGTGTTGTAAACGGTGTGTATATATATACATTACGAATACGATTAATTATGAATGTTTAAGTTCATCACAGTCATGACAGTGTAGAAATTAATAGCAACAGTTCAGACAGTATAGATCCAAGGAAAGAACAATAAATCACAGATGATCATGTTTGTACAATATATCGATTGTTTTCATTCAATATTATTCAGTATTTCGCAATTAAATTTAAACCATGAAATCGGGACGATCATCTTAATTTTGCCCCCCCGGACCGACAGGGCTGGCTACGCGCCTGGATAAGATGGAAAGAATATTGGAAAGAATATTGGAGCTGAAATCAAATTCATTTTAACCTTAACTTGTGATTTTCCCTGTGAAAATGTTGTGAAATGTCAACAAATTTATGTCAAATTTCCATTACATTACAAAACCTCTATGACATATCAAAATACAGTCCATGCACAATATGGCGTATTCAGGTTTGGTATTCAGTGGGTTGATTTTGTAAATACATTTCTAGAGTTAAGCAAACACATACATACAAAGCCCTTGATAGAGGTCCAGCTAGGGGAGTAAGCTGCAAAAAACTCTGATTTTAGGCATCCATAATATGGATCTTAGTACAAATGTGAGTAAGGTTTGACTAAGCTCTGTAGAGATTAAACATGGTACTACCTCAAACCTTACTCCTACTGTACTTCCACCATGCAAAGCTTCAAACACTACTTTGTTCACCCCCCAAATAATTTTTTTTTTAAATTATATAAAGTTTCTTACAAAAAAAAGAATTCGTTCGCACTTTACACTAAGGCACCTTCTCAAACTATTCCATGATAAGTTGCAGCTAAACGTTTTTCCGCAAAGGGTATATAATTGCGAAAATGTTGAGGTCAGATTCTTTTGCTAGATAGATTTTTCCTCCATACAAAGCACACATTTATCCTCTATAATGTTTATAGTCTCTTCACAGAGCAGTCTGTGGTTTGACCAACTGATAAGATCTCACAGCAGGGAACGATTTCATTAAAAAAAATTGCATAGCAAAACCGCGATGCAAAAAATGAATTTGCATAGCAAAATAATTTTTTTGTATAGCAATCTGTGAATTTTGTGTAGCAAATTTAAAAATGCTTAAAATTACTGTATCGTAAATGTTGGCATCTCTGAACGTTACTTTGTGGTATGATGAAGCTTGATTTTGATTATTAAAAATTCGTCAGGAAAATGAGTGGTTGAAAGCGCAATCATATTGTGTGCCGAAATGATTCTAAATCTCACCACTACATATATAAATGAATGCTCATTTTGTTAAATTTCAAAAACTTTTATTATAAAACGAAGTTAGTAACGTTTCTAGAGTTCCTTTGTTGAATACGGCCGTAGTGATAGTATGAAAGCGCACATGTGAACTGAACACGGACTATTGTGTATAGGGGGTGGCTCAATCGCTCAATGTTCCAACCCCCAAACTCAGGAGAAAAAAATAAACATGTGCGAAGCTAAAAAAAACTGGGCGGTTGTTGAGTGTTTTCCATTTCGGGAATTTCGCCCGTAGAAACATATTCAACAGAAAAATATTGCATGCACATAGAATTTTAGGCATTGCAGAAAAAACCTTTACGGATTGCTGGGAAATAAAGTTGCATGTACGGATTCACATAGGTAAAACAAGTGCGCGTGTTCACTGTTGCATGACACCATCGCGTCGTGAAGTCATCGTTGTACGTACCCCGCACGGACGCATGCACGGACGCATTCTCGCACGGACGCATTCGCAGACGCATTTCAGTTGGGATGGATCCTTGATATTTTTGGGTCGGAAATATACATGTAAACATTATTTCGGGAAAGGTTTGTGAATATGGTATGTTTATAAATCTGTCGGAATTTGTATCGCACAATCTGTCCAAATTACGTCGCATTTTGCGATGCGATACAGGGGAAATCGTTCACTGCACAGCCCTTTGCGGTTTGGAGAATCCAGGCAATGTTTATGAAATGTGACATGCGTGATTTATTTTGTGAGAGTATTGATCAAGGACAATCAAGGCTTACTTGATGTCAATGAAAGAGCCCGATCTACTTTTAAATAAAGTTATTCAGATCTGAAATTCTTCAATACCATGAAGATTTTAAGAATGAAATGTTCTTCGGCAATATAGTACCAGCAGGGAGGGGGATTGTACGAGGGGGGGTTGGACGGGAGGGGGTTGGACGGGAGGGGGTTATCTACAGTACCTTTAGTTCTTTTCTCTGGATCAGCTTTCCATCTTGAGCACCGTACACACAGAGCCACTCGAAAGTGACATGTCCGTTGGTCTTGGGAATAAAGACAGCTACTTGGCTGTCAATCTCCAGTGGAATATTGACAACAAATCCGTCTGAAAAATACAAATATCATTATAAAATTATGCAATAACTATTTCAAGTTAATAACAAGGTTGCAGTGCTAAGTGATGTTCATATAAAAAAGGTAATTTTGTCAAAATAAAAAACATTCAACAATTCTTCAAAACTTCTTGGCTGTCATTGTCATGTGAAATAATTTCCTTTAAAATTTATACATAATTCAGGTCTTTGTATACATCTTTATATTCTAAAAACAACCACCCTCACAGGACGGCACTTTGCACAAATATGTAAGCGCACCAGTCTCAACAAACTTTTTAGCCCACTGACGGCAACATTAACTGGTGGACAGAGGGATATCCCAATGAGGTTTGCACAAGATTGTAGATTTAGATCAGCAATGTATATCTCATCCTGTGAAGATATGGCCGTCCAAAAACATCCATGCCCATCAAATGCATCATATACCTTTAAAAGGACACAAGCTTGACAAGAAAGCCAACATACCTGGAGCGTATCCTCCTTGTCCGAGACCAAGCAGTTTAATGCCAGTCTTTTCTAGGACAGCCAGCAGTGACCTGCAAACTCCATCTTGATTAGGTCAGCCTCAATCATCACTTCTAAAGCTCCACTAGCGACCTATAAGAAACAAACATTCCCTCTTGTATTCCTCTCTCAATCACAATTACATGTAACATGTTTCCCTTCATTAACCCTTCTATGACTGCAAGGGTCAAAATCAGTCAAAATGTTGATATACTTGCCAAGGTATATCTAGTGCACTAGAACACTGTCAAACCTTGCAGTCAAAATGTTGATATACTTGCCAAGGTATATCTAGTGCACTAGAACACTGTCAAACCTTGCAGTCAAAATGTTGATATACTTGCCAAGGTATATCTAGTGCACTAGAACACTGTCAAACCTTGCAGTCAAAATGTTGATATACTTGCCAAGGTATATCTAGTGCACCAGAACACTGTCAAACCTTGCAGTCAAAATGTTGATATACTTGCCAAGGTATCTAGTGCACTAGAACACTGTCAAACCTTGCAGTCAAAATGTTGATATACTTGCCAAGGTATATCTAGTGCACTAGAACACTGTCAAACCTTGCAGTCCAAATGTTGATATACTTGCCAAGGTATATCTAGTGCACTAGAACACTGTCAAACCTTGCAGTCAAAATGTTGATATACTTGCAAAGGTATATCTAGTGCACTAGAACGCTGTCAAACCTTGCATGTAGTAAGTAAAATTTACAGGTCAAAATGAGTCGACCGTTTTTTACTGGTAAAAGTATTGTTTTGTATTGTTGAGGGTGGTGAAAATGACAGTAAAAACCAGTCAAAAATGCCCCTGTGTGCACATTTGGGTCAACAATCAAAACAGGCAGTTGACTGGTTTTGACCACTATAGCTACTTGCCACTCAAGTTCAGCTGTAGTAGGAGGGTTAATCAAGTACTTATGAGTAATTGCTGTGTGAATAATCAAGTAGTGAATTTCACTAATCACCAAACACTACAAGTGTGTGTATATATATATCATGAACCCTGAGGACGATCAGAGCACACTGATCGAAACGTTGAGTTGTACCTCCAGTTCTTTTCAGAAGTAATTACTACTCAATTGAGAATTTCACATGGTGTCACCGCAATTAGTCTTACTTATAATGAACCCGTTTTAGATCATTTTAATGTAATCAAATAAAACAAGGGAAATGGACTACATAGTAAATAACACAGGTGTGATTGGGCAGTTTTGAAAAATGCAAGTAAATTTTGCTATGGGTATTGGGGCCGCTGTTGTGAACAGCGCTGGGGTGAAATCTATAAGCATTACAATTGACAGCCAAGGTGTCAATTGAGTTTGTGTTCACAATAAGAGCTATTTGAGATCTATTCATTAGTAAAGGGTCTTTTGTGTTCAGGTAGGGTATATAACAAGCAGAAAGCGGATTATATAGGCTCATAGACCTATGCCTGGCTGGGCTTCTCAAAGGCTTTGCTCTACCATGACTGTGTGACCCTCCTCCCTAAATGTGTCACCTGTTCATTAAGGTTTGCTGAATTTCAAACCCATATAAATAAATTTAGTGTGCCACCTTAAGGGAAGGTACAACATCGTTTATTACAGGTTTTGGGCGTGGTCACTGGCAATAATGACCGAGTCGAATGCCAAGTCCTTATTGCCTGTGACCATGCACAAAACAGGTCATTATCCTGCAGTAAAAACCAACCGTCATCAATTTCGTTTTTAAAATGTAAATTGTAATTTTTGTTGAAGCCAAAAAGAAATTCACGGCAAATTCACGTTTTGGGGAAACACAAAACACTTGAAAAGAACATGAGTCAGTATCACTATGAAAAACTTCACACTGAAAATCTGTTCTGCCTTGAAATAACAGTTCACCATAATTTCACGGTGTCTCTTCCTCTCAGATATTGGCAATAATGTTCAGTGATTTCATGGCAAATTCACAGCACTCTTGAGAATTAATGAGCTGCCCCAAAACTGCCATGAGAAGTTCATGGCGTTTTCACGGCATTTTCACAGCGAAGGAATCCCAAGAATATTTCATGGAGTTTTCACAGTGTTGTGTCATCGTGAAATTGCCGTGAACTATTTATTTCACGGTAAAATTGATTTTCAGGGCATTTTCAGGGTAAAGTTATTCATAGTGTATGATGTAAAACAACCTTCATCACTCTGGTTGGTTCAAATGCATGTCACATGTCGGCTAAATAGAACATGAGTCAGCATGATGCAAAACAACCTTCATCACTCTGGTTGGTTCAAATGCATGTCACATGTCGGCTAAATAGAACATGAGTCAACATGATGCAAAACAACCTTCATCACTCTGGTTGGTTCAAATGCATATCACATGTCGGCTAAATAGAACTGCTGGCAAATAGGTGGCACATACGCGCTGTTCTGATTTTGATATTAAAGCCATGTCTGTACCATCCGTTAATACACCCCAACGGATTACATTTTGTCCAATCAGATTGTCTCAACTGTTTTGGACATTTATGAATATATAATCATCTAAAAGTATATTTGGTATGTAAATATTTCAAAGGGGGCACCAATAAGGCTAAGAACAGGGTAACGGAGGCAGTGGCTTCCATGAAATTTAAGGCCTGTATTTTAAGGCAAGACACCAATAATCAAAGTAGAGTGCCCCTGCCAGCGCCCGCTCAAGAGTGACTCTTGTTATGGATTTTTTGCAAGCTCCCGTGGGCGCACGGTCGTCAGTTGCTAGTTGCACGACAAAGACAACGACTGAACAATGAGTTCAAAACACTGAATAACTTTACTCTGAAAATGCCCTGAAAATCTGTTTTTCCATGAAATAAATAGTTCACGGCAAATTCATGACACAACACCGTGAAAATGCCATGTAATACTCTTTTGGGATTCCTTCGCCGTGAAAACACCATGAACTTCTTGTGGCAGTTTTGGGGCAGCTCATTAATCCTTGAGAGCGCCGTGAATTTGCCATGAAATCACAGTGAACATTACTGCCAATATCTAATATTCGCGGCAAAACAGATTTTCAGGCATTTTCAGGGTAAAGTAATTAATAGTGAAAGGATGGTCACAGTGACTGCACTAGTGGTCAGTCGCAGTGGAACAAAGTCTACTATACCTCAATGAAGTCATATTCACAAGCTGTTTGCGTTTTGGGAATTGACTGCCGTTTGTAGAGCGTATGTTCAGACACTGCTTCTCTTCTCTTACATATCTTGGTGACCGGTGTAGTGCTTGGGTTCTCCAACGTTAGATCAGTGAAACCAACAAAGACGACCTCATGGGATTTGCCTTGTAGTAGGTAGTCAATGTGAACATTAGATGGGTAGTCATATGGATAGTTTGGACTTGTGAAAGATTCGTCAGTACCTGAAAAAGTCTGACCAGACATGATACTTTAATACCAAGGTCAGTCCCAAACATTGTAAACATTCTGATTGGTTGAAACTGGTCACATGGTTATGTTTTAACTGTCTCGACTGGTAATAAAAGACATCTCATAAAGTTATACAAAAAGATTGTTTTGGGACCTTAGCTAATCTCACCCACTAACTCCACCCAGAACAATCTAAATTCTCACCCGCAAAAATTCTCGTTTCCTACAAGACCTTTAGAAAACCAGCCAGCCACACCAGTTTGATGTAACCACTTTGCCTGGCTGGGCACTGTTGGCCCAATGTTAATCCGTCCACACAATAGAAGCTAGCCACACCAGTTTGATGTAACCACTTTGCCTGGCTGGGCACTGTTGACCCAACGTTAATCCGTCCACACAATGGAAAGGCTTCATTGGCAATTCAAAAGGTCTACGCTCTGCAGGAACACTCTTGTCAATGAATTAGGTTATTTTTTAAGGACTGCATGCGCAGCTTCATCACTGCTTTGTGGGTGAGTGTCACGATAATACTGGGAGAATGACCCAGTGGTTTTAGCGGGAGAGATTGGCGAGAGTCCCTTATATGGTTGTAAAAAAGACAGGTCTCAAATAGTGGGTTAAAAGTCCGTTCTTGAATGTTATTTTAAAAAACCACTATTAAAAACTGAATCTGGTTGATGTTTAAGACAGGTGACTCATCAAGTGCTTTTGCTATAAACTGGATGCACTCGTTCTGACCAGCCCATTAATAAAACTGCAATCAAAGAAAAGGATAATAATAACAATAATGTGGACTTATACAGCGCATGTATCCACCAAACTGATGCTCAAAAGCACATTACATTATTATCCCTGCTCATCAGGCTCATAAATCATTCCTGAAACCATCTCAGCTCCCTGGGGAGTATACAGCTCAATTGCTGCCATTACAGCGCATATAGGGCTAATCAAACACAACAACCAACTTTGCCCTCACAGGTACCCATTTACTCCTGGGTGGAGAGAAGCAATTATGGTAAAGTGTCTTGCTCAAGGACACAAGCACCATGGTTGCAGCCAGGATTCGAACCCACATTCTGACGACTCAGCCATCAGAACACAAATCCGATGCACTAAACCGCTCGGCCATGACGCTCCACTCCAAGCATGGCTAATTGTTGTTCAGTGTGGCTGTAACACTGATAGACAATATCTGGGGAGGTAAGATCAGTTTTGTAGCATGTCTAATTGTTGTTCAGTGTGGTTGTAACACTGATAGACAATATCTGAGGAGGTAAGATCAGTTTTGTAGCATGTCTAATTGTTGTTCAGTGTGGCTGTAACACTGATAGACAATATCTGGGGGGGAGGTAAGATCAGTTTTGTAGCATGGCTAATTGTTGTTCAGTGTGGCTGTAACACTGATAGACAATATCTGGGGAGGTAAGATCAGTTTTTTAGCATGGCTAATTGTTGTTCAGTGTGGTTGTAACACTGATAGACAATATCTGGGGAGGTAAGATCAGTTTTGTAGCACGGCTAATTGTTGTTCAGTGTGGTTGTAACACTGATAGACAATAATTATCTGGGGAGGTAAGATCAGTTTTGTAGCATGGCTAATTGTTGTTCAGTGTGGTTGTAACACTGATAAACAATATCTGGGGAGCTAAGATCAGTTTTGCAGTATTTTATTCGTTAGCTAGACCAGCATGCATTGCTAAAATCAGTTTGGGCATGCGCACTATGGTATTTGCAAAGATGGCTATGTGTCAACACTTTGTTGGATAATTCATTTACAAGATACTAGTACAAAATTTGAAGGGATAATTGGATCACGTAAATGAGGGTAAGTTACCTGTAGGGTGGCGACAGGGCTCACTGGAAAAGAAACCATTGATGGTATATTGGCTGGAACCAGGTCCACTGACGAATTGTAGATAACCTGTCACAGAAAATAAATAAATAAAAATGCATTCTCAACAACTGGAAAAGTTTTCAGTTTCTGAATGGAAGTAAACAACTTATAAATAAGTTACTAGAGCATGGATAATGAGTTAATAAGTTAGGAATTGATGACATTAAAGCCAGACTTTTGATATTAAAACGATGTACCACATCTATACTTTATAAGAATCAAGAGATGACTGCAAGAGTCAAAATCAGTCAAAATGTTGATATACTTGCCAAGGTATCTAGTGCACTGTCAAACACTGTCAAACCTTACGTGTGTAAGTACATTTACAGGTCAAAATGAGTTGACCATTTTTGACTGGTAAAAGCATTGTCTTGTATTGTTGAGGGTGGTCAAAATGACAGTAAAAACCAGTCAAAAAATGCCCCTGTGTGCACATTTGGGTCAACAGTCAAAACAGGCAGTTGACTGGTTTTGACCGCTATAGCTACTTGCCACTAAAGTAGGAGGGTTAATTGAACTAAAATAATACCAACTCGGACAGAAATATTTCAAGGGATGGAATGTTTCATGTCAAGCTATAATCATGTTTTTTAAAGATTACCACTGCTATATGGGATTCTAGCCAGCCAATCGTCATTGGGCCAGCTCGGTGGTCGACAGGTCACGACATCTGCACTAGTAAGCAGGAGGTCGTGGGTTTGAATCCCGCACGAGTCGCATGTGTAGTTTTTTCACAGACACTCAAAGCACCGAGCATACAGTGCTATACACATGTCAGTGTAGGGCAAAATTAAATCAACATTAGGAGTAGGTTTGCTGTACTAGCACCATGTTTTCTAAGCACTAATGGTTTCTAAGGAGTTGTAATAATTACTGGTTCTGTAAATGGTTTCTAATGCCCCAGTCACATTGGAGCTGCGATTGCCTACGACCATGTCAGTCGTGCGACCTAGGGCGGTCTTGGCCTGGTCGTAGGTTTTTTCTGCGATGTCGGCCTAGCAGTCACACAATAAGACCTGTCCCCGACTGGTCTGCGACTTGTAGCCAACTGATAGCACGACTGGTCGCAAGACCTTGAGGTACTTGTCGTACGATCACCCAAGACTACCTACGATTGTCAAGGATCAGTCGCACGACTAGTCACGACTGGTCGTACGACTTGTCGTGCAGTCGCAAGACTAGTCACGCATAGTCGTGTGACTAGTCGTGCATTCGCATGACAAGTCGTGCGAATAGTCATGCATAGTCATGCGACTGTTGGACGACTGGATAGTCCCACGATGAACCACGACTACGTAAGACCACCCAAGACTTGTAGCACAACCATCGCACGACTATTGAAGACCTACCTACGACCAGCTATGACCAGCTACGACCAGTTTGGTCGCAGCCAGGTTTTTGAACATGATCGAAAACCTCCCCAAGACCGAATTCAGTCTTGCGACTACCCAAGACCACCTGCAACCACCCGGGACTTGTCGCAGGACTTTTCTACGATTCCTTGTAATTTCCAGTCGCAGATGATCGTAACCTGTTGTAAGTTGTCGTATCCTCCAGTGTGACTGGGGCATAAGGAGTTGTAATAATTACTGGTTCTGTAAACGGTTTCTGAGGAGTTGTAATAATTACTGGTTCTCTAAATGGTTTCTTAGGAGTTGTAATAATTACTGGTTCTGTAAATCATGGTTTCTAAGGAGTTGTAATAATTACTGGTTCTGTAAATGGTTTCTAAGGAGTTGTAATAATTACTGGTTCTGTAAATGGTTTCTAAGGAGTTGTAATAATTACTGGTTCTGTAAATGGTTTCTGAGGAGTTGTAATAATTACTGGTTCTGTAAATGGTTTCTAAGGAGTTGTAATAATTACTGGTTCTGTAAATGGTTCCTAAGGAGTTGTAATAATTACTGGCTCTGAGAAGAAGTGGTGGTGAGAAACGTTTCGATCAGTATACTCCGATTGTCTTCAGGAGAATGCTGGACTTCTCCGCTCAGTTACAGTTCCTAGAGCAGCATTCTCCTAAAGATGATCAGATTAACAATTATTACCACTCCTAAGAAACATGTTGCTACTGCAATTTGCAAACCTATACTCCAAATATAAAAAAGATTTCTACAGAGTGAGAATCAAAACCCTTCTTTGTACATATTGTAGCCCTCCAGCAGAGAAATACAATTATTGGGGTGGCATTTTTCTGTCCATTTACAAACAATTGCCTGTAAGTGATACATGTATCCCTGACAAAACAGTTGCTGGTAGTATTAACACTGTGTGTGATCCACCATATGCATGAAATAACAAACCTATGCAAGTTTGAGCTCAATCGGTCATCTGATTCACAAGAAAATAGTGAAAAACCAAGCCCGTTTTTTCACAAAATCGTTGCAACTTCCTGGCTTGCAAAATTCCCCTAAGAGATTTTTAAATACCACCACCATACATTAAAAACAGGAAATCCACGACTATTTTAGGGACATAGGAGTTAATCGCAGAAAACAGTCGTTGGTAAAATGCGTGCTGGCGCGTTCTGAATCAGGCTGCAGTGCAGATGATTTGTAATCACAACCTTGTATCCTACGTCAAACATGCATGAAACACAATCACACAGCAGAGTACCACCTGGTATCCACCACAACAAAATGGCACTCACCGTTATACAAATAAATGTATACAAAGCAAGGAGAGCCAAAGTCATATACTACAGCCTAGCTTTTAAGAAGCCCACAGCCAGGCCCGGTCTTTGCCCTGGCCTACTGGCCTATTTTATCCCCTAGCTGAGCCCCAAAAAACCCTTTACTAATGAACACAGACTTGACTGACACCTCAGCTGTCTTGTTCACATCTGCAGCCATTATACCGAGCTCTACTTGGTTGGGCTAGGCCCTCCAGAATCCTAGGTTATGTTGATTGGCATGTACTGTATTGGTACAGGATTGTTACAAGACTCACAAAATACAGATTAGAAGTTGACATAGGGGGCCCAGGTCTGGCTTGGCTGTACAATGACTTTGGCCTTAAGTTCTATATCCAAAGAAAAAAAACATACTTATAGACAATTCAGGGCAGTCGGTGAGATCAATGACGACATTAGTGAAGGAGATAGTGACCCGATCAGTTATGGGAGCATGGAGTAAGGTCTCAGTGCGGATGGATAGTCTGCGTTACCCGAGCAGACCGTCAAGATTGAAGAACAATCTAATGGCAAAAGAAGAGAAGTGTAACATCTCAAACATGATAATTTGGCATTAAGTATTAAAAGGGACAATATCGTCATGACAAACAGGTCATGGAATCAGAGTGTTAGTTTTAGATTAACTCAGTGAAAACAGCTGAAGTTCGCCTGCGTCTAGTTCAAGATTGCATGTAGTTCTAGTAACTAGCTTCTTGCATCAAGTGCCTAATCCCATGATGCCTTACAGCAGGCTGGGTGGCTATTTCCCATGATGCCTTACAGCAGGCTGGGTGGCTATATCCCATGATGTCTTACAGCAGGCTGGGTGGCTATATCCCATGATGCCTTACAGCAGGCTGGGTGGCTATATCCCATGATGCCTTACAGCAGGCTGGGTGGCTATATCCCACAATGCCTTACAGCAGGCTGGGTGGCTATATCCCACGATGTCTTACAGCAGGCTGGGTGGCTATATCCCATGATGTCTTACAGCAGGCTGGGTGGCTATATCCCATGATGTCTTACAGCAGGCTGGGTGGCTATATCCCATGATGCCTTACAGCAGGCTGGGTGGCTATATCCCATGATGCCTTACAGCAGGCTGGGTGGCTATATCCCATGATGCCTTACAGCAGGCTGGGTGGCTATATCCCATGATGTCTTACAGCAGGCTGGGTGGCTATATCCCATGATGCCTTACAGCAGGCTGGGTGGCTATATCCCATGATGTCTTACAGCAGGCTGGGTGGCTATATCCCATGATGTCTTACAGCAGGCTGGGTGGCTATATCCCATGATGCCTTACAGCAGGCTGGGTGGCTATATCCCATGATGATGCCTTACAGCAGGCTGGGTGGCTATATCCCATGATGCCTTACAGCAGGCTGGGTGGCTATATCCCATGATGCCTTACAGCAGGCTGGGTGGCTATATCCCATGATGCCTTACAGCAGGCTGGGTGGCTATATCCCATGATGCCTTACAGCAGGCTGGGTGGCTATATCCCATGATGCCTTACAGCAGGCTGGGTGGCTATATCCCATGATGCCTTACAGCAGGCTGGGAGGCTATATCCCATGATGCCTTACAGCAGGCTGGGTGGCTATATCCCATGTCTTACAGCAGGCTGGGTGGCTATATCCCATGATGCCTTACAGCAGGCTGGGTGGCTATATCCCATGATGTCTTACAGCAGGCTGGGTGGCTATATCCCATGATGCCTTACAGCAGGCTGGGTGGCTATATCCCATGATGTCTTACAGCAGGCTGGGTGGCTATATCCCATGATGCCTTACAGCAGGCTGGGTGGCTATATCCCATGATGTCTTACAGCAGGCTGGGTGGCTATATCCCATGATGTCTTACAGCAGGCTGGGTGGCTATATCCCATGATGCCTTACAGCAGGCTGGGTGGCTATATCCCATGATGATGCCTTACAGCAGGCTGGGTGGCTATATCCCATGATGCCTTACAGCAGGCTGGGTGGCTATATCCCACGATGCCTTACAGCAGGCTGGGTGGCTATATCCCACGATGCCTTACAGCAGGCTGGGTGGCTATATCCCACGATGCCTTACAGCAGGCTGGGTGGCTATATCCCACGATGCCTTACAGCAGGCTGGGTGGCTATATCCCACGATGCCTTACAGCAGGCTGGGTGGCTATATCCCACGATGCCTTACAGCAGGCTGGGTGGCTATATCCCACGATGCCTTACAGCAGGCTGGGTGGCTATATCCCACGATGCCTTACAGCAGGCTGGGTGGCTATATCCCACGATGCCTTACAGCAGGCTGGGTGGCTATATCCCACGATGCCTTACAGCAGGCTGGGTGGCTATATCCCACAATGCCTTACAGCAGGCTGGGTGGCTATATCCCACGATGCCTTACAGCAGGCTGGGTGGCTATATCCCACAATGCCTTACAGCAGGCTGGGTGGCTATATCCCACAATGCCTTACAGCAGGCTGGGTGGCTATATCCCACAATGCCTTACAGCAGGCTGGGTGGCTATATCCCACGATGCCTTACAGCAGGCTGGGTGGCTATATCCCACAATGCCTTACAGCAGGCTGGGTGGCTATATCCCACAATGCCTTACAGCAGGCTGGGTGGCTATATCCCACAATGCCTTACAGCAGGCTGGGTGGCTATATATTTTCTTTCCTACAGTACACTTCATTAACCCTAACTACCCCAAATCCCGCAAAATCCGCCAAGGGGCACAAAATAGGGCAAAATTTAGCCTGGCAAGAAGTACAGGCCGTAAGTGCTGAATATGAAAGAACGAAAATGCATGGTGCATTTTGAAGATAAGGGCATGTTGCCAAAAGTGCACTGATGGATTTCGGAGGATTCAGGAAGGTTCCTAGCCAGAATACCTAGGTGGTTAGGGTTAATTGCTTAGAAAATGGCATAAGAAATCCAATTTAAAAAAACAAATTCAACTGTCATGGTAGTCCTAGTGGTTAGAACGCTCGTTTTGGAAGTAGACTACTGGGAACAAAGCTAGGTTTTTCAACATTGTCATAAAATTGTATTAATTTTTTAAACACTACAAAATTAATTTAAAATCAAAGTCGATCTTTCTATATAAATTAGGCCTATAATAATAATTCATGGTTGTGGAAGATTTTTTTAAAGGAAAATTAAGTCAAACATTATTTTTTAGAATATATATTACAGATCAAAACGTTGAGTTGTAACCTCCAGTTCTTTTCAGAACTAATTACTACTCAATTGAGAATTTCACATGGTGTCACCGCAATTGAGTCTTTACTTATCCTCTTCACCATGCAAAGCTACAAGATTTACTGTATAATAAAATAGTGGACGAAGTGTACTGCAGAAAAAAAACACGGTTAGACAGGGGAGCGAAACTCATAACCGTGCTTGTTGTGCATGTGTGCATTTATGCCATGGTGTGGATTACACTGCCAGAATTGCAATTTATAAGTTATTAAACAATGTCACTAATTCTACCTCCATGTTAAGACAAAGGTAACTTAACATGTCACCAAGACACGTTATTAAATTATGTTACTTTAGTATTGTTAGTAAATATTAATGTCACTTGGACATAAATGCTGTCACCAAGACGCGTTATCACTGAATGTCACAAAGACACGTTTTAAATAATGAAATGATCAATATGTATACCTAAGGCTAAACGTTTTATGTATAACTGTTAACCCAACTCAACAGTAACTTACTCCTAATACTATAAACTCCACATTCTTAGAAAGTACATTATAACATTAGGCCTAAATCTTATAGTTATACATGAGGGTACCGCTCTCACTGGCATTCGACAGGGTAATGAAAATTATGGCCCTCTTTGGTCCTGACAGCAAATGTTCATATATCTTGGATATTTTAACAAACATTTATAAGGGAGAAGTACTTGCAGTGCCAGTGGTAGTCCGATGTAAGATTTACTCCCGTCTCGAAATTCTGCCACATGCCCGTCACTTGATTTGCTTAATTGTACGTGAATGGTCGATTTTATGATGGTGCACACTACAGCCTACAGGTACCCGCCCTGCGGTGGATAATATCGTCAAAATATAGCGCTCTCTGGCGTCGCTATGTGGAAAGGTTGGCCATAGTATATCGACTATTGCCAGCGGCGTAGCCACGGGGGGCCTGGGGGGGCACGTGCCCCCACAAATTTCCAGTGACCGAGCGGTCTAGCTTACCGGATTCAAGTTCTGGTGTTAGCAACAGAATGTGGGTTCGAATCACGGCCGTGACACTTGTGTCCTTGAGCAAGACACTTAATCATAATTGCTTCTCTCCACCCAGGGGTTAAATGGGTACCTGTGAAGGCAGAGTTGGTTTGCTCTATATGCGCTAGAAATGGCAGCAATTGAGCTGTATACTCCCCAGGGAGCTGAGATGGTTTCAGGAATGATTTATGAGCCTTATGAGCAGGGATAATAATATAATGCGCCTTGAGCACCACTTAGTTGGTGGATACGTGCGCTATATAAATCCACACATTATTATTATTATTATTATTAGTGCCCCCCCCAGGTGCCCCCCACGAAAAATCCTCAATGCCCCAAAAAACAAAAAAGATAAAGAAAAGGGAAAAACCCATATCCCCTGTGCCCCCCCCACTGAAAAGCAATGCCCCCTGTGCCCCCCCCCACTGAAAAAGTCCTGGCTATTGCCTATTAAAGTTATAAACCACGTGTGACAAATCACTGATCAATCTTTACAATCCCAAATATTAAAGAGTAATATTATATTCAATTCAAATTTTACAACACCTTTCTTAAACTTCGCTTGAAAATAAATATCTCCAATCTACCTCTTAAAGTGAAAGAACATCAAGGTTATAACATACTTCAGTCAAAATATCAAAACCAATGTGTTTTGCCTAACTTACGGTTTATGCATGGTTGATCTCCCTTCTCGCCAAAAGTTGGTAAAACTGGCAAAATTTGCCTTGGAAAGCACTCTGATAAAGGATGTTAGTATACATCACGACTAAAAAGCCTGAATACTTGCTAAATAAAATATATCAAGAGCCTGAAATACTCGGACTATAGAAAATATTGCTGCAGCAGAGCAGAGTGTAAGACAGTCCTCACAGATCGAGATCCAGGAGACAACTCCCTTCACATTCCTCAAAACCCTACAACCTTTTCCATCCTTACATCTACATCTCATTTACATCTTCTCATTCAATCTTCAACCTTTCACCTCTGACTCTATTCAAACCCAAACTTACCTCATTGATATTAAAGTTATGGGGGTTCCAACTCAGGAATTTCTAACCAGTACTGTGTGCTTTAAACCTATTGTTATTTAATTATGCTACATGTATGTCAGTCAACCACGGCATAATTGGTTTGGGCACTGGCCCAACTTATACATATTCATATACACCTGGTACAGGGTTAAAAATCACTAATTATTCACAACTAGTAGGGTAAGAAGGTTTCTCTGTGACAATTGGCACCCTTAAAAAAGAATGTATTTGAAAAAGCAAATAATTTTTTCTTCACTGAAAAAACCCACATACATATACATACTGCTAAACACTTAAAATGTTTTAACATTAGGCCCTAATGTTATTAAACATTACTAGAAAGTGAATTCATGAATATATAAATAAAACCACGTGACCTACATCGTGCTCATCTATAAATAATAATTTATGTGTCTAAATGGTCCGATAGCTGTGACCAAACACTTTTCTACAAACTTTAATTTTCACTTTTAGTAGTTTGTGTTTTGCGTCATGCAATGATCGAGTCAAATTCTTATTGGCCTTAATCAAATATTGAGTTTTACTTGATAACATTTATTGCTTTTCTATGTATGTGTCGTGTGAAGACTGGAATCATAGTTTTTATAAGTCCTTGTTTGGAGTAAAGAAATAAAAGACTGTACAAAACATTAGTGTGTGTGGCTGTTGTACTTTGTCCTTTGTGAATATTATATATAGATAGTTTAAAGGGACAATACCGTCACGATCAACAGGGCATGGAATCGGAGTACTAATTTAAGATGAACTCTGACTGAAAAAATACCCCATATTTATATAGTAAGGTCATAACCGTTGATGCTGCATAAATGACCTAGTAATTAATTTTTCAGTCACTGTGCTTATCTTAAACTAGGCCACCGATTCCATGCCCTGTTGAAAGTCTGCTCTGATCTTGACGATGTATGTCCCTTTAAAGATTGTATCGCCCGTGTTTTTGTAAGTATAATGAAAAACAATGTATTAATGTATAATTACATTTGTTATCTGGCATGTGTCATTGCATTTTGGTCGCTATAAAAATTGTCATATCTCTGCTTTAAAAGAGTCCATAAAGCTTATCTATGATTTATATTATTATTGTATCAAATGGGAAAGAACATCTTTTTTGTTTTTGTTTTGTACAAAAAGTGAAAACTCTTTAAAATCCACTTTTATGATTTTTTGACTTTATTTTCCTATTATATTTGCCACTGCGCATGTACGATGACCGTGTTGGTCACTAATGCATGGGAGTTGACAAGATCAGACCACCTTCCTCCATGACCAGACTGACATGACTGAAGAAGTCATTGTAACGTTACACCAAAAATGCCTGATTTTTCATGAAATAAATATCCTGGAATAATTTGAAGTATATGTCCGTCATCTGGCCTGATACTATCTATTGGTAGGAGCAAGGCAATTTAAGCTAGGTTAAGGGCACCTCTATGAGGAAAATGTAAATTTCTATTGGAACACTTCAAGGGGCACCAAAGCAATGACCAGGGTGCACCAAGGCAATTGCCTCCATTGCCTCCGTATAGTTTCAGGCCTGCGTCATCGTCCATATTTTCTCCACCTTAAATAAGAAAAAGTGGCGGTCGGATTCGACATTCTTTCCATCAAATGATCTGCTCTTTGTAAATAAATGCAACACTGTGCCAAAGCATTTTGAAAATTTTATTCACCTGCCAAATTAGTCTATGTATGACATGTTAATGTTAATTCAGTAGATACCCTAACTCCCTAGGCATTGTTCTAAAACAATAAAAATCCTTCAAAATCCTCCAACTGGCTTTGTTGTCTAGGGAGTTAGGGCTAACGACGTAACGTATATTTCAACGTTTATCGTCCATGTACGTAATTCGCCGCACTCGTGAAATGACGCACCTACTTTTGGCTTAGCATTTCTCGGAAAACTTACAAAACTATGGCGTATTACTGGTTGCATAAACTTATCTAAGTCGTGCTTGTTAGAGAAATAAAAATTATAGTGAAATTGTATGATTTACTGGAAAGTTAGTGCTTGTGAAAGTGGAAAAAGTTGTTTAACCACTGATTTTACTAGATACAAATAGTAAGAGATTTACATGACCTCAATTTTTTGTTCACGAACATCTGTGATTTTATTGTTCTATGCCGTCAACAAGCTGTTGTCTGTGGAAACCAAAATATATGAATGCTTTGCATTTGCAATGATTTTTTAAAGAAATACTGATCCTCAAAATGGACACATTCCTTATAGAAGAAGCGAACGAAGACTACTTAATTCGTTGGTGTTTATTTCGACGGTAGTGGAAAATTATTGAGAAAATGAAACATTAATATCATGGTTATGAAAAGAAATCTTATTTGACAAAATGTTAACAGCATTTTTACACATTTCAAAGTTTTAAAGTACTTTTTGCAAAAATTTTAACGACCTTCCATTTTGTTGGTATTTCAAGAATATTGATTAAAAGTTTTGAGAGCTTCTCCAAATTATACCATTTTATTTTAAAAATTGAAAACAATATTTTATTTAAAAAATTTAAAAACAATTTTACAACCATCTGGAATAAGATGAAACATGATTCAACTGTTTTTCTTCTTGGGCACATTTTCTGTGCCCCCATGAACTTTAACAGTTTGGGGTGAGTCATTATACCAACATCAATTTTTTGACGACCACAATTCTGTGCGTCTCAAAAAACGGCGCTCAAGACGTCCACGCGTATGATCATGCATTGAAATTCCGCATTTCACAAGAGAATCCTTCACTGAAACAAACTGAAACACCAAACTGCTAATTTCATTTGTAAGTTACCGTCCAGTTGATTATATATAGGGACCGAAACGGACAACTGCGCATCCCCTTTGCGCATGTCACGAAACACTGCACAAAATTTGGTTCAGCTTCAACCATTTTCCGCGCTCATAAAAGCCTTGTACCGCAAAGGATTGTGGGTAAAAGTGCATGCCCACGTGTTCCATGTGAAGCAGAAAAGCCAAGCTCACCATCGACGAAAGTTCCGATCAAAATCGCTAAATTTTTTCTCTGTTTTCGTTGAATCTACAATTCGGTGAGTATTTGTTTCTGAAATTTAAATGTTTATACATGACCTAAGTAAAAATAAGGGTGAAATTTGATTATTTTAAGGTTCAAACTGTCCATCAAACTTGTCCTTTTAGTTGTGCTTACGAGCACATTCGCCCACGAGCGGTCCGAACGTAGCGAAACGGTCCGTGTAACTCACTGCCGTCGAAGCTGTGTGAAGCCCGGTAGGCTTTACGCTCGCGCACGCTGTGTGTGCAACAATTTTATCGGACTTTTCGTTGGGCTTTAAAACGTTTCTAAATGAAATAGAAGGGGACAATCTTGTTCTTTTAAATATTTCAGCATTTTCTAATTATCATTCGTAGGGGGTTGGAAAATATTTATTGATATTTATCATATTTATTTTATTATTTATTTTTATTTTATTTTATTTATTTTTTTCAAATGTTTTTTTTTTCAATTTTTTTTTTTTTTTTTTTTTAAATCAAAGGCAAGTACGGTTTGAAATTTATTCATCCGGCAGCTGCCTTATTGGTTTTTTGTTTTGGTTTTGGATAGCTTTTTTTCTCCTTCATCAAGCTTTAATTTGTTTAGTTAAAATTATTATGCCATTTTCAAATTGTGTAAGTTTTTTTTAACTAAAAGGTTGACTTGATTATAAGCTCAGTTTTGATGGTGTGCATTATGATGAAACTTTTATTTTGGTATTTTCAAATATCAAAGGAAACAGTGCCAACTCGACTATTTATTAATATTTTGCCTTTTGTTTTTTTCTTTCATATTCAGAATGCCTGTTTCAGTTGACGTATGGCGGCTGAGAGTAGGTCTTTTCACAATGCCTCCATCCAAGTCATCAAGTGGCAGAGTGATGTGTCAGGACCATCAGTCGGTGTGATGATTTGCCTCCTGTTTATCGGAATGATGGCAGTTCATTTTGTCCGTCATCCATGTGCACTAGACATGAGTGGAAATGAGTTTGAGCCCAATGAGCATCTGCTCATCCCCATCTGCAGCTGAATCTTCTTCTGGCTGGTGATGTGGAGGAATATCCTGGTCCATCTCCGCTTCTAAGTGAGGAAGACTTAAACGTTTCTAAGAAGAGGGAAGAGCTGAATGAGAAGCCATCGACTCTGCTTAACAAGCACATCAACCAGTTGTACCAACTCAAGAAACAAGACAATTCTGAGCATCACATGGGCAGATGTCATTCTTGGTTGGCACAACTAATGGACAAGCCTGTGACGGATTTTCCTAGTGAAGCTGCCATTTTTAAGTTTTATTTATTCTGTACTTTGGTTGTTTTATTAATCAACATCCCTTGCATAGTTTTCTCTGTTAGTATATGTACATGTGTTGCTTTTGTAACATAACAATCACTGAAAAAATTTAAGTCTTCATTGTATTGGAGTGCAAAGTTACGGACATTTCAATTTGTTTACTGCTTTGTTTACGTAACAAGTGAGTTGCCGGTATTAGGTAAACAAATTAAAACATTAATAATTAATTAACTTGATCAAATTTTTAAGATGAGTTTTTTAAATGTTGTACTTTAAGATGTGCAGTAATAGATGTATTAGTTTGTTTGATCAGAATTAATCATAATTTATGATTAAAGGGTATTTACACATTATTGATTGTTATCTTTGTTTCCATGGCAACATAATTTACTTTAATTATCGTTAATCAATTGTTATGTGTGTTTATGTTTTGCTGTAATATCACTTCAGTAACTGAAAAAATCAAGTGGCACTGTATTGGAATGCAAGTTACGGATGTTTCAATTTGTTTACTGCTTTGTTTACTTAACAAGAGAGTTGCCGATATTAGGTAAACAAATTAAACCTTTAATAATTAATTAACTTGATCAAATTTTGAAGATGAGGTTTTTAAATGTACTTTTAGATGTGTAGTAATAATAGATGTATTAGTTTGTTTGATCTTAATTATTCATATTTCATGGTTAAAGCATTTACACATTATTGATTATTCTTTGTTTCCATGGCAACGAATTAAAAATAATTAGCGTCGATTAGTTATCAAACTCTGCCATTGAATACTTATGTATCATTTTTACCAACCCTGAAAAAATTGGAAAGTAATAAACTTCCTATGCAAAGTTATGCTCAAAACAATTTGTTTACTGCTTTGTTTACTTTCTTTATGAGGTATAAACCATGCATTTTGTCTTAATGTTTTACCATAAATACAATTGAGAAAATGGAACGGACACAATGAATATTGTCCGAACTTACTGGACCATAACTCTGGAACCCCTTGACCGATTGTTTTCATTCAAATGTCAAATGACTTAGAAATGTCTATCTCAGTATCTGTTTGAAAAACATCAAACAGAGACTGAGGAAAGCAGTTTGAAATTTTTCATTTCTGTCCCTATTATAACCTTAGGTGCGTCATTTAGGGTAAATTGAGGATATATTAGTAAATTAATTGAAAAAGTGGAATACAAATTACAATTGAATTGAACATGTTGAATGTCTAGTGTGTTAGGACTAAAAACAGATCGTCTAGCCATTCCACTAGATTTGTCCATTTT
>CM055823.1:603118-627112 GCA_029582265.1 Zoroaster sp. YZ-2022
TTCATCCACGAGCTGTTTATCATAAATTGTATGTGCTAATATTTTCCGAAAACAAAGATTTTCAGTCCATATATTTCATGGATTGTGTAAAATGGTCCAACATCATACTCGGTTCTTGACTTCAACTTTGAGTATTTTAGATAAGCTAGATCTTGGAAAGTGGTCCTAATTTGATGTCAACGAAGGCCTTTTCTAAAATGAATGCTTTTCAGTGTGGGTGTTTTCACTACTGCAGAGGGTGGTTTCGCTCTATTGGGATGGGAATAACTGGACGGTCGTCTGGACAATCCACATTAAATTGAGAAGAAAATAAAAATGTGTAGGACTTATAAATATTTTTGTCATGATTATTTTTTTGAATATCTTGTATTTAGCATTGGTTGCTATGGGAGTTTATTAAGTGGGGTGCACCTATGAGGGTGCACCCCACTAAATAAACTGCCATAGTAAACAGTGCTAAATACAAAATATTCAAAAATCATTAAAAAATACTTAGAAGTCCCACAGTTTTTAAAACCAAAAGAAAAAATATTGATCGATATATAACCTTTTATATTCTTCTCTATTTACTTTCTAAAGTCCAGGTTTCCAGGAGTTATTCTCATCCCAATGAAAACCACCTCTACAGTAGTGAAAACGTCCACACTGAAAAGCAGCCATTTTGGGAAAAAGGCCTTATGCTTGAAATCAAATTAGGACCACTTTTTCAGGGCCTAGTGTGTCCAAAATACTCACAGTTGGAAGTCAGGACCCCAGGTTATGATAGTGGGCCATTATTACACAATCCATCAAATGAATGGGCCTCAAATCTTTGTTTTTCAGAAAATTGAGGCATACACTTTATGATAAATAGCTCGGCATGAATTCTCACTATTTAGTGGTGCACCTTATAAAGAGATGATTTTTTTCAATTTGACTTGGGGAACACACTAAGGACATCGAGTATATTGCAGAGGTCATGTTTCTGAAAAAAAATTGAAAATATTAATCCACTGCAAAATGCCAGCTTTAAGCATATTGGTTCGTCTATGATGTTTCTGTGCAGTTTGCAATGGATAACCATGCATTGTGTATGCATTATTGTATTTCTTGGTGCAATGTTTTCTTTAAAAATTTCTTTAAATAACAATTAGTTTCCTCCTTGAATATTTAAACAATATCTGAGATATTATCTAAAGGCAATTTCAGACAGTTTTACAAAATTAACCTTATTAGGGGCGGATCCAGGTTGACAGAAAATGGGGCCTCATACACAATGAATCATACGCTGAGGGGCAAATCACGAGCCTTTCTTCACATGATGTGCTGAGAAGAAAATGTAAATGTAAATTGTTTCATGGTAAACAGACCACAAAGAGAAAGAAACATCCCCAACCCTGCATACATCCCCCATGTATACAGGTCCTTGCAAAGAGAGTTGATAGGTGATGGAGAGGGGCAGGAATGGTACAATCAGTTGTACACAATTTCAAAACCTTCATTATTAATGCATGCATTCCTGAACCAGTACTATTTTAGAAACAACTACTTGTAATAGTTTTGTGAATTTTACTAATGCAACACACATGTAACACTAATTAAAGACAACAAATAACAACCTAACTTCCAATGATAATGCACAATTTCAATAGCCGAAAAAGAGCACATGCAGACTATGGTATTAATTTCACAATTCCACATACCTTTTGTTGTAACAGTACTGTATTCATCCAATAAAGACCTGGAATACAAGGATATTGAATGGGAAAATTTAATGTGTAAAGATTTTTCATTTATTATCAGCCTTACTGATACTGTAAACAAAAAGCACACGCTTAAATCCCACCATCAAAACAAACCATGGATCGACGCCATTTTGAATCTATAGGGTGCACCCCACTAAATAAACTGCCATAGTAAACAGTGCTAAATACAAAATATTCAAAATCATTAAAAAATACTTAGAAGTCCCACAGTTTTTAAAACCAAAAGAAAAATATTGATCGATATATAACCTTTATATTCTTCTCTATTTACTTTCTAAAGTCCAGGTTTCCAGGGAGTTATTCTCATCCCAATGAAAACCACCCTCTACAGTAGTGAAAACGTCCACACTGAAAAGCAGCCATTTTGGAAAAAGGCCTTACGCTTGAAATCAAATTAGGACCACTTTTTCAGGGCCTAGTGTGTCCAAAATACTCACAGTTGGAAGCCAAGGACCCCCAGGTTATGATAGTGGGCCATTATTACACAATCCATCAAATGAATGGGCCTCAAATCTTTGTTTTTCAGAAAAATTTGAGGGCATACACTTTATGATAAATAGCTCGGCGCATGAATTCCTCACTATTTAGTGGGGTGCACCCATGAGGTCATATTCTCAGCCTTAGTTACATGAACAGCGCCCTCAATAGTTGGTGGTGTCCTATGGCTGAGCAGTTTAGTGCATTAGATTTGTATTCTGATGGCCGAGTCATCGGAATGTGAGTTCGAATCCTGGCCATGACTGTTGTACTTATGTCAATGTGTATTTGTGTCCTGTAAAGATTGACCGACAAAAGACTGTTTTTTTTGTGCAACTTGTATCTCAATTGTCGCTAAAAAAGTGAGATTATTAAAAACGTAGAGAAGACTTGGAGAAGTCACCATGGTTCTTCCTGATCCACACTCTTTCTTAACCCTCCTACTACAGGTGAACTTTAGCGGCAAGTAGCTAGAGTGGTCAAAACCAGTCAACTGACTGTTTTTGACTGTTGACCCAAATGTGCACACAGGGGCATTTATGACTGGTTTTTACTGTCATTTTGACCACCCTCAACAATACCAGACGATGCTTTTACCAGTCAAAAACAGTAAATTCATTTTGACCTGTAAATGTACTTACTACACATAAGGTTTGACAGTGTTTGACTTTTAAGTGCACTAGATATACCTTAGCAAGTATATCAACATTTTGACTGATTTTGACCCTTGCAGTCATAGAAGGGTTCATGATAGTTGAGAAACGAGTTGCCTGATATTGGTTCTCCCTGAAGTATAATCTCACTTAGAGACAATTGAGATATGAGTTGCCTGAAAAAGGTTCTCTTCAGTATCCTGTACCTCAATTAGTGGTAGTTGAGTTAATGAAATGGTGTTACCATGGCAAACTGAAATGATATCTATACTTCACCAATTTTTTACTAAAATCTAGGACTCAACGATCAATCGGCTATTGAAAATATTACTTCAGTTACTAAAATCATATCAGAAATGGCTATCATAAAAAAAGGAAATTGCAAACTCACCTATGTTCAAAATGAAGGAAATCATGTGATCCATATATTTTATGAACATTTTCGTAATTAATAGGATATTTAATCATATGATATTCTGCTGAATTATTTACTCATTACCCTCTTGGTACATGACTTTGTATTAAATGATTGTAGATTTATACTCTATCACAATGTGTTGCTCTCAAAGCACTTTACGTTATTCATCTATGTAACCAAACTGAGGCTGGATGGAAAAATAGTCTGATCCCTTTCATGTATTACAAATCAGCACTATAATTCATACAGGGAGCCAGACAAAGATGGCCGCAATGTTATAAAGTTGTATAGACTGTTGATATTACTTGGTCTATTTCCAGATGTCTGTCACAAGAGAAGGGTGTTGTTTCCAAGCTTTGGTCTGTATGTCGGTGTTTGGTTTTTACTGGCCTAGCTATCTACATGTTTTCAATTAGCTTGGTAAGTAATACACTGTTGTACTAACAGAAACATCAACATTTAAATATATACTGAACAGCAAAAGAAACGCAAGTCCGAGGACAGTAAAAGAAACGCAAGTCCGAGGTCTTGTCAAGTTTTCAAACAAGACAAACCATTTTGATTCTAATCACTCATTTAATGAAAAATGCTTTCAATTTGTCCTCGGACTTGGAGTGTCGTGGCCGAGCGGTCTAGCTTACCAGACTCAAGTTCTGGTGTTAGCAGCAGAATGTGGGTTCGAATCCCGGCCGTGACACTTGTGTCCTTGAGCAAGACACTTAACCATAATTGCTTCTCTCCACCCAGGGGTTAAATGGGTACCTGTGAGGGCAGAGTTGGTTGATTAGCTCTATATGCGCTGTAATGGCAGCAATTGAGCTGTATACTCCCCAGGGAGCTGAGATGGTTTCAGGAATGATTTATGAGCCTTATGAGCAGGGGTAATGATATAATGCGCCTTGAGCACCACTTAGTTGGTGGATACGTGCGCTATATAAGTCCACACATTATTATTATTGCGTTTCTTTTGCTGTTCAGTATATTTAACCCTCCTATTACAAAGGTCAAAATTTGTTAAATCTTATGTCATAAATGTCTGTATTATTATAAACCATACAGATTGTCTGGTGATTGAGATCCGGATATATGTGAAACAAACAGACCCTTCATTTCAAGTTGCTAGCATTTGGAAATAATGAAACTATGGCTCAGTAAATATTGTGTACATACCCATTACATGTATATATTGCGTAGTGTACTAGTATTACACATGCATGGGGAATACCCCTTTGGTTGGTCTTGGTGTATGACACATGCATGGGGAATACCCCTTTGGTTGGTCTTGGTGTATGACACATGCATGGGGAATACCCCTTTGGTTGGTCTTGGTGTATGACACATGCATGGGGAATACCCCTTTGGTTGGTCTTGGTGTATGACACATGCATGGGGAATACCCCTTTGGTTGGTCTTGGTGTATGACACATGCATGGGGAATACCCCTTTGGTTGGTCTTGGTGTATGACACATGCATGGGGAATACCCCTTTGGTTGGTCTTGGTGCTTCTTGAAGTTGAAAGGCTGCCTAGACCAAAGTGGCCGTGCTCTCTCAATCCTTATAAGGTCAAGGCCTGTTATCAAAGTCCAAGATTGTACCTTCTCTTAGAAATGGGCTGTATCCTCATTCAGCCCGTGTAACAAACTAATGATTTCTTATCATTTTTATTTTATGGGTAACAAGGTTCCTCACAGCAGCGTTGATCAGACGGCAACGGCCAACATTTCTCCGGAGTTGCGACGACTTCACGGCAACGCCCAAAATCTCAATCTTGTCCACTCCTATGGACTCTTCAGGAGAATGACTGGGGTCGGAGGCCGTCCTGAGGTCATTATGGAAGGCAGTAATAGCCTCAATTCAGGATGGAAGGTCAGTTTTTTTAATTGTTTTTCATTATATATATTTTTGTGGTAATGAAACCAAGGATTCTTCAAAAGTACCTGATAGCACAGTAGCTCATGAGACTGAAGAAACCTGTGAAGAGAAGACGATGACAGAATGTTCAGTTTTAGATGGAGGGAAAACCACAGACAAATATTCTAAGGAAAAACTGACCTATTCAGGTAAGGCACGAAAACAGGTCAGCTCAGGTCGGAGTGGGAATCGAACCTGGGTCCATGGAGGTTAAAGATGAAAACAGTACCAACTCAAAAAAATTAAAAATTTTCCCAAATAAATCTGAATGTATTTCATGTGTTTTTATTCTAATAAAGTATGGATGCATTTACAGACATGTTACCAATGATGTACAATCTCTTTAAGGGAAAGGCACACCATCAGTTATTACCAGATTACCAAATTAACGGATACTTTTTTTAAAACTTACTTGGTGTAATTAGGTAAAACTTGTATCTTTGCATGGTGAGGATGATAAGTAAGACCAATTGTGGTGACACCATGTGGAATCTCAATTGAGTAGTAATTAGTTCTGAAAAGAACTGGTGGTACAACTCGACGTTTCGATCAGTGTGCTCTGATCGTCTGATTCTCCTGAGGACGATCAGAGCACACTGATCGAAACGTCGAGTTGTACCACCAGTTCTTTTCAGAACTAATTACTACTCAATTGAGATTCCACATGGTGTCACCGCAAGTAGTCTTACTTACTTGGTGTAAAGTTGTCATATCAGTCATACTGAAAGATTGTTTGAAGTGTTTTCATCTTACAGAAAAACTGCTATAATTTACAAAAAAAATTCGGATGGCAAGTTTTTGTAAAAATCATAAAATGGTTTTCACTATTTTCTTAAAATTGTGAGAACCTTTTATGATGAAACTTTCACAGGTTAGTTTGATGATATATTTCTTGACACCTAGAGGGTTGTAATAACCCTAACCACTTAGGTATTCTGGCTAGGAACCTTCTTTAACCCTAACCCCCTATAGGTATTCTGGCTAGGAACCTTCTTTAACCCTAAACCCCTAGGTATTCTGGCTAGGAACCTTCCTGAATACTCCAAAATCCATCGGTGCACTTTTAGAAACATGCCCTTATCTTCAAAATGCACCATGCATTTTCGATGATCTTTCATATTCAGCACTTATGGCCTGTATTTATTGCCAGGTAGTAATTTTGCCCCATTTAAAAGAGGTGAAACTACCAGTTTCTGAAAGTGCCAAGTTTTTCCAAAAGAGTGCCCCTTGGAGGATTTTGATGGATTTGGGGTGGTTAGGGTTAATCATATTTTAACAAGGGCTGTGCATTTAAATTTTGTCGAGAACCAGATACCCGAAATAGGAAATCTTTAGATACCCGGGTATTCGTAAATAATTTTGTAAAAACACATAAATACTCCCGAATGTATAAAATAACCAATATGGACATGAACACAAGTTTCAAACAAAAAGAGATAAGATAAGATAAGATCAACTTTATTAAACCCCATATAGGGTAATTGAATGCTTGCATAAATAAAAATAATAATAATAATAATAATAATGTATAGATTTATATAGCGCACGTATCCACCAACTAAGTGGCGCTCAAGGCGCATTATATTATTATCCCTGCTCATAAGGCTCATAAGGCTCATAAATCATTCCTGAAACCATCTCAGCTCCCTGGGGAGTATACAGCTCAATTGCTGCCATTTCTAGCGCATATAGAGCAAACCATCTCTGCCTTCACAGGTACCCATTTAACCCCTGGGTGGAGAGAAGCAATTATGGTTAAGTGTCTTGCTCAAGGACACAGGTGTCACGGCCGGGGCTCGAACCCACACTCTGCTGCTGGCAACACCAGAACTTGAGTTCAGTGCGCTGACCGACCAGACAATCCACTTTACGTGCATTATACAACACACGGGACCTACGGCTTTACGTCCCATCCGAAGGACGAAGCAATTATGGTTAAGTACCTTGCTCAAGGACACAAGTGTCACGACCGGGGCTCGAACTCACACCCTGCTGCTGGCAACACCAGAACTTGAGTTAAGCACAAGTACACTCTATAAAAATACATTATATAAAAATACAAAAGTACAAAAATAGAAGTATATAGACAAATATAAGAAAACAAATAAAAGACATATTGCACAGTGACATAAGGTAAAAACAGGTCCAATGAAATGTACCAAACAAGGCAAGCATAATCAACGCTTAAAATTTGAATTATGAAATTTCATACATTGTGGAATAAATGAGGAGGGATTTTGATGGGTTTGGGGTGGTTAGGGTTAATCATATGTTAACAAGGGCTGTGCATTTTTTAATTTTTTAGAGAACCAGATACCCGAAATAGGAAATCTTCAGATACCCGGGTATTCGTAAATAAATACTTCCGAATGTATAAAATAACCAATATGATCATGAACACAAGTTTCAAACAAAAAGAGATAAGATAAGATAAGATAAGATCAACTTTATTAACCCTAACTCCCTAGGCATTGTACTAAAACAATAAAAATCCTTCAAAATCCTCCTACTGGCTTTGTTGTCTAGGGAGTTAGGGTTAAACCCCATATAGGGTAATTGAATGCTCGCATAAATAAAAAATAGACAATAAAGCACAAGTACACTTTATAAAAATACATTATATAAATATACAAAAGTACAAAAATAGAAGTAAATAGACAGATATAAGAAAACAAATAAAAGACATATTGCACAGTGACATAAGGTCGAAACAGGTCCAATGAAATGTACCAAACAGGCAAGCATAATCAACGCTTAAAATTTGAATTATGAAATTTCATACATTGTGGAATAAATGAAGAGGGGTGTCTAAAACCAGCAAATATGTGAATGGTTGTCGGCAAATGTTACTTCTAAAGCCTACATCCAAGTTTTCTTCATTTTGTTAGCAAAAAATCAGCGACTTCCATCTGTGCGGCTTAAAATGTTCAGTTGGAATTTTAAAAAGTCCTTTACGGGTAATGGGAACAAAAAATGGAACCGGGTAATGACATTTTTGGTCGGGTATCCGGTCGGGTATCCGGATAAGCCTTAACCCTACTACTCCTACAAGGGTCAAAATCAAAATGTTGATATACTTCCCAAGGTATATCTAGTGCACTTAAAAGTCAAACACTGTCAAACCTTACGTGTAGTAAGGCCCAAATGCATAAATAACCCGGTGGAATTTGGTAGCCCGGTCAGAACCCAGTATTGTTTACCGGGCTAAAATTTGAATCAGACCGGGTTTATCCTCATTATGGATTCTGGAGAGATCTAAGCTTGCTTGCCAGCCAGTACGGGACAACAAAAGAACTAATTTGCCAAGCGCTAATCCTCCTGGGTAACTGAACAATAGCTCCGCTGGCAGTCAGCAGATTCAAAGGGCCTCCAGTGCTAATCCTTAAAACCGCAAGACTTGCCAGTATTAACTACGTGTGAGTGCTTTTACAGAGTTCCCTAAAAAAAAAACTTAAAAAAAAAAAATAAAAAAAAAAATAAAAACTTCCCAAACGTGTAATATTTTTGCAGAAGTTATGACGAGGGGCATACATTTTAGAACTATAATTGAGGTCAATAATTTATTTATGCAAAAGAACCGTTAAAGATGGCGTATTGCTAGGCATGTCACAGGAACCAGTGCTAAATTTTGAAATAACACAGCATTGCGTACACACACCTAGAAACTAGTACAAAAACATTCCGTTTTCAAAATCGTTTTCTAAAGAACAAGAACACATTTTTTCAGTTATGATTCCAGATTTGAAGAGAGGAAGAATTCTTCTCAATATAAACCAAGTTTCTTTACGAACAAAAACAGGGAAAGTGCTACTTGTACTGCTTGAAAATGGTTCAATGTTTAATACTTGAAAATCGAGCGAAAGTGGTCACAGCACCAAATGATTTGTGATTTAAAATAATGTGTACGGGGAGTACGTTTTTCACGGAATAGCAGGAAATGCATCACGTGATCCTTTTGGCTGTTCCACCTATTGAGCCTACTCCAGCTGTGATGGGCTCGTGAAATAAGAATATAAAAAAAACACCGTGAAGAACAATATTTTATGTAAACTCTTACAGGACAAAATACAACCACATCCTTTAAAATTTCAGTGTTGTATTAATATGAATGGATTTGGAGATATAACATATTAAAATAGACACATCAGTTTAGACGTTTTCACTCACGGTACCAACGCTTATACAGTAATTTTTTTTTTTTTTTTTACTTTTGAACCATTTCATCAATTTGGTTATTTTTTTATTAAGTTTGATATTTTTTTCCGTTTCAATCAAAATGAGTTTTGTACAAGGAATTTGAATTTTGGGTCTAACATTTTAACAACAGTGTAAGAACAGACAATGTACTTCAGGTTATGAAATTTCAAAACACTTTTATTACAAAACATTATTTTAAACCCTGATCCCCTATTTCCACAAATATATTCATTTTATTTTAAAATACAATCAACCAAACTTTATACCGGAGAGCTGTTTTATTCCCAATTGTAAACTTAGTTTGTCAGTCGACCCTTTAATTCTTGTCTTGCCCGTTTGCGACCGTCGTTGAGGACTTGTACAGTTTTACACTTATGGTCTGTGTACCAGTCTGTGAATTCGGGGAATTGTTGTTTTGCTTGCTGAAATATTGATTTGTGGTATTTGACATTTTTTGTTATTCTCGTCGCGCGAGTTTCCTGTCACATTCTGACGGGCAAGTTCATCTTTCGGACTTTTTTCGACGATGAGTCCACAGACTAAAATGTGCATCCACGTTAAAATTTTCATTTGTATACTGTACATGTTACGCTCAAGGCATGTGGAACATTATTCGTCGCCGGTGCAAAAGAGAAGTAGCTTTTACAGTAGTATTTTAAGACGATTTGTCTACGCCGGTCCCCAACGTACAGATGTATTATGTTTGTGCGTAACTGCGGAGACCTGGGAAGCTGTGGCGCTTGTTTACGCCGATACAGGCGAAGTTACCAAGGAGAATAATATTTTTATGTACACACAGCCACATAGTCGCTGATTTAGGCGCTAAGATTCATACAATTATTAGTCTGCTACCAGGTATGTGCATCCTAATGTTATGTGCTGGCAGTGCTTCCACTTTCAAGGAAATTTCCTTATTTTAAGGAAATTTTGAAATGTTTTGACGCTCTAAGGAAATTTCTGAGGAAATAAAGAAATCTAAGGAAATCTAAGGAAATGCCATAAATTCTAAGGAAATTCTAAGGAATGTTCGTAAATATTCGATATTTTTTACGAAATAATGTTGCATAAAAATTAACACTTATTATACCCTCGGTCAGTTTGCGCGCTGTATAGCATTGACGCAGATTTGACTAGGCACGGCACAAACAGCCTAGTTGCCGGCCGCATGTTAGGCACAGCCATGGGCTAGTCTAAGCATGACGTCAGATTTTCATGCTATCTAGGCTGGCCTACGCACATGTATGTATGTCTGGTAAGTGACCACCGCGGGCGGGCTCGCATTTAAAGAATTAACGTTACACTAGGCTGCAGGGCACTGATGGGGAAGGCGTGCAAAAACTGCCAACTTAGTGTACATGCAGTGCTTATCATTTGCGTGCAGTTTGATTATTTCTTGTGAGTTTTTTCTTGACAAATTTGGAATTGGAATTGACTTTCCATTTTGAAAGGTTTTGCGCTTTTTTTCAACAGCATGCACTTCTTATGGCCTACTGCAACTTTCACATATGCAAACTGTGTATGCATACAGGGGCTAATACACTTTTGATGATTTAAGTAAAACTAAGGAACATCGGGAAAAAAATCTAAGGAAATGTTTCTGTAAATCTAAGGAAATGTAGATTTGAAAAGTGGAAGCACAGTGTGCTGGGGAAATAAAAAGGACTCAAGACCTATTAACGTGTGCATGTTACCAACGGAAATTTACACAGAAAAATCTTAAAAGGGGTGAAGAAATCGTCTGAATTAAACCAAAAATTGTAGTAACTGGCACCTCCGACACTATCCAAAATCACTAGCCAGCGAATAATCCTTTAACAATAGTGACTTATCCGATTAGCCAGCCTTTTGTTCGACCCCAGAGCCAGAGTCCAGAAGGCAACTAAGCGATACGCTTGAGTTACCGAGTAGGCTTGGGCGATGACACGATAATATTGAATATCGCGATATTTTTTTTTACGCGATTATGATATCGAGAACTTGTTAAATCATCGAGATATCGGCAGATCGCGATGAAAAAAATATATCGCGATGAAAAAAAAATTATCGTGAAGAAAAAAATATATCGCGATTAAATAAAATCCTCGATTGTCATTTGGGCCAGAAATTCCATAGGAAAAAACTTAGGAAATCTTTTCAGCTTTCGTGAGAAACAAAATCGAACTACTTCTGTAGTAAACTGACTGTCGGATCACAAAGGAGCCGCCTGACAGGTTGTTGTTTAATAATCCACGCCACTCAAAGAAATCTATTAAGACTGATTTAAGTGTTGGGATTCGATTGAATGGGGTCCAACAATGTGGAGACAATGTTTACGTCTCACTGTCTATCCATGGTGGTCTGTGACTCTGGCTGGCGCACCACAGTCGAGTATATTATATCATACATATTTAAATATATGCAGAATATGGGCGTTACCTTAAAAACATGTAGCCATGAATTAAATCAAAGCATGGATCGGCAGCAGCTCGTTCAAAGTTCAGGGATTAGGACACTATTCTGTTGTACCATACTGGGACTCTTGTCTCGTGTGACAAAACACATACACGTACTCTTGATAAACCATGTGACGTTTATTTAAAATAGTGTGACTACAATCCACATTTTCTGAATCACATGGTTTTATTCTCCACGGTACTATATGCAGGAATAAACCTAATCACGTGTTTATACTATGACCCAGTCACATGGAATGCGTGAATCACGTGAACTCGGGCTGATGATTTGATTGGGACGCACGACTCAGTAACCGTCCCACATAATTATTATGCAAACGATTTGCCAATGGCGATAGGTGCATTTTTGAGACCGTAACCAGAAACATGTTTGAGCTTTGGTCATTATTTAAGCGTTTTCGCAAGTTCGGTTGTGCTGCAATGACATCATGGTTCTGACCAAACATAAACCGAACTTTGTGATCGGTTACGCTTAGTTTCAAGATGGCGGATTGTAAAAAGTGTTAAAACATGATGAAGTGATTGTTCGTACACCAGTATATCTTTCAAGTTACTAGCACTCACGAGTAAGTTCTATTTTGAGAAACGTTGATGACTGAACATGTCACAAACTGAAAACAATTGTCTGGTTACGTTCGCATTTTCGCATAGCTGTGCCGTTTTGTTTCTGGTTAGGGTAGCGAAAACCCGCCTCATATGTTGCACTCGTGAACGGCGCAATTGCACGTGTCTCTCAGGTAAGCACTGGCAATTTATTGTGACGCTTGTAGACGGGTACATCCCTGCCATTACCGGCTTTAAAGCACTCATGCGTGAAAAACAAAAACAATCGCGATATTATCGAATATCGCGATATATGTTTGACGATATATCGTGGATGAAAAAAAATCGATATCGCCCAAGCCTATTACCGAGCGCTTTCATGACTCACACCGGGCTAATTTAAGACCGGGCCAACACCGGGGGATTTATGCATTTGGGCCTAAGTACATTTACGGGTCAAAATGAGTCGACTGTTTTTGACTGGCAAAAGCATTGTCTGGCATTGTTGAAGGTGGTCAAAATGACAGTAAAAAACAGTTCAAAAGTGCCCCCGAGTGCACATTTGGGTCAACAGTTAAAACAGGCAGTTGACTGGTTTTGACCTCTCTAGCTACTTGCCACTGAAGTGCAGCTACAGTAGGAGGGTTAACCAAATACCTATATTGTACCTTCCCTTTGGTGGCAAATTCACACAATGTTTTGTTTTGTACCATTTCCAGGAGTATGAGTTTTTATACAAACCAGGGAATATGAGCGTCGCTCCATCATTCGTGGCCCCTCATCAGCTGAGGTTAGATTGGCAGATGTGGTTTGCAGCGCTAGGGAGCTATGAACGATCTCCTTGGTTCATAAATTTTGCTTATCGGTTACTAGAAGGAAGACAAGAGGGTAATTAATAATAACAAGGGCAAACTTCATATCAGAAGGGCATAGATGAATGGAAATAAAAGTTAGATGCTTTGTCTTTACTGCAGGATAAAACTTTGCATGGTGAGGAGGATAAATAAGACTAATTGCGGTGACACCATGTGAAATTCTCAATGGAGTAGTAATTAGTTCTGAAAAGAACTGGAGGTTACAACTCGACGTTTCGATCAGTGTGCTCTGATCGTCCTCAGCAAAATGTCCATTCTTGATTTAGTATTGAAATAGAAATAGAAATACAGTTGTTATAATAGAATAATAATAATAATAATAATAATAATAATAATAATAATAATGTGTGGACTTATATAGCGCACGTATCCACCAACTGAGTGGTGCTCAAGGCGCATTATATTATATTATTACCCCTGCTCATAAGGCTCATAAGGCTCATAAATCATTCCTGAAACCATCTCAGCTCCCTGGGGAGTATACAGCTCAATTGCTGCCATTACAGCGCATATAGGGCTAATCAACCAACTCTGCCCTCACGGGTACCCATTTAACCCCTGGGTGGAGAGAAGCAATTATGGTTAAGTGTCTTGCTCAAGGACACAAGTGTCACGGCCGGGTTTCGAACCCACATTCTGCTACTAACACCAGAACTTGAGTCCGGTAAGCTATACCGCTCGGCCACGACACTCCATAGAAGTCAGAAGGCTCAACTTATGAAAGTATTTGTACTCATTCTCCAGAGTACGATCGGAGCATACTGATCGAAATATCGAGTTGTACCTCCAGTTCTTTTCAGAACTACTACTCAATTGAGAATTTCACATGGTGTCACCGCAACTAGTCTTACTTAGGATAAAACTCCTTTATCACTTGTGGCATTGCCGTAGAGATTTGCAAAGCAGGATTGGTAGGCTGTTTCATATTGCTTAGCAAAGTTTAGGGCTTTGCGTTTTCGGGAACCGGATACCCGAAATTGGAAATCTTCGGATACCCGGGTACCCGAAAACAATTTTGTGAAAATACATAAATACTCCCGAATGTATAAAATAACCAATACGAACACAAGTTTCAAACAAAAGCCGGCAAGGCTGTGGAAAGCTGTCGGCAAATGTTACTTCTAAAGCCTTCATCTAAGTTTCCTTCATTTTGTTAGCAAACAATCAGGAACTTCCATAATTTTGTGTGGCTTAAAATGTTCAGTCGGAATTTTAAAAAGTCGTTTACGGGTGATTGGAACCGAAAAATGGAACTGAGTAATTTTCAGATACCTGGATACCTGGCACTGCCTTAGCAAGGTTCCCTTTCCTGTGGTAAAGAGTGTGCATAGAACAGTTATTTCATTGTTATAATGTTGAGGAATTTTTGTATTGTCGTCATGTTTTGTATTTAACACACAATCTGGATTTGCAAAATTATATTTGAATTTTTTTTTTTTTTTCAGTTTTGGATTTAATGGCCCACAACCCGTTTCCTGAGAAACCTCCAAAGTTCATCAGAGCAAGACTATATACGTACCACTACACAACACTGAAGTAAGTTTCAACAACATAAGAAGTGTATTATCTACATGAAGTGTGCCAGTCATGTATTAACCCTCCTGCTACTACAAGGGTCAAAATCAGTCAAAATGTTGATATACTTGCCAAGGTATATCTAATGCACTTAAAAGTCAAACACTGTCAAACCTTACGTGTAGTAAGTACATTTACAGGTCAAAATGAGTCGACCGTTTTTGACTGGTAAAAGAATTGTCTGGTAGTGTTGAGGGTGGTCAAAATGACAGTAAAAACCAGTCAAAAATACCCTTTGTGCACATTTGGGTCAACAGTGAAAACAGGCAGTTGACTGGTTTTGACCTCTATAGCAACTTTCCACTAAAGTGCAGCAGTAGGAGGGTTAAACTAGTCCATGGCATTGTACTCCAAGAACAATGGATTTGCCCCATTCATGAAATTGTATTCTATGGTCTCAAAAGAACTACATCCTTGGTGACCTGCTGGTGTGCACAAGAACTGTAATTTCCACGCTTGTTTAACCCCTTGCTTACAGACAGGCCACTGGGCTGTTGAATTATCTGATTTTCGATTAACCCTCCTACACATGGAGGCCACTCCGATCCACAAAATTCTGTTCTTGAGCAACCTTCAGTACATACATGTACAAGCCTGCTGTCCTTTCCAAGTAATCTCACAAAATCAACTGTGTGCCACACCCAAGGCCACTGTAAATGTTTGAACATATTAGTATGGCCTGCAATGTATCAATGGGAGACCACTTTACCCTGTAATCTCAGTGGTGTGACAGTGCACAGAAGGGTAACCATAGGAGGCCACTGGCAACAGCTAATGGGTTATTTCAAAAATTGCACTGATTGTAGGAAGGTTTTAAAGTGCAGCAAGAGTTGATAAGTTTCTTTTTGATGCTCAGTTTAGTTGACATCCCGTTTAGTTCTGGAACTCAGGACTGTATCCAAAGGGGGGGGGGTGGGGGTTGGGGGTTTTGGGGGAAGGGGTGTGACACCCCCCATACCGATTTTTAGTCGGCAAATCGGCCTCAGTTGGGAAATAAACCACCCTTCTCCCCTTAGTCGATTTTTCAGAGGGAAAATTGTTATTCCTACCCTTCAGTCGAATAATTCTCATGCTCATACCCCCATACTTTTTCACCGCTAACCCCCTCCTCCTCGTCCAGTGATTTTTGAAGATGTTAAATTATTTTACCAATTACCACTGCTGAAGTCGGTCAGCAAATTAGCTTCCACACCCTCTCCTCCCTGACTGATTATGCCTTCTCTACGGCTGGAACAAGCAAGTGCCATCAAGCACTTCTCTCAAGCAGAGCTAGCCAAACCCGTGTGCATGTTTGGAAAACAATGCTGTGGCTGCACCACAATTTTGTAAACAAAGGTCAAATTGTCCATAATTCAGTAATTTTGTAATTGGGTAAATAACGGAAGTGGACAATTCCTTGATCTTTCTTACTATTAACAGGTTCAATTCTTCGAATTGGTGGCGACGTAAGTTTGAGAGGGAGTACATGCCAGCAATATCTAAAGAAACCAAGGGACTAAAAGAACATCTCCATCATCATGGAATACTCCAGGTATTGTCTTATTACTAGGGATTAGAAACTTCATTTAATGCCAATATTTACTTGAAGTAAAATATCCATAAATCAGGCCTGTAATTTTATTAGGATTTTTTCCGATTGCAGGAGTTTTTTTACGAATCTCCCTTTGCTTCAAAATCTTCTTGAAAGAAGAGAAGTAACCAACAAGGAAAGAAAGGATAAGGATAAGGATTTGTAGCGCGCACATATCCACCCTGCTGGGCGCTCAAGGCGCCTGTATTGTGTCCAAAGCTCTTGTTTCTTGTCTGTAAGTCCTCCAAAATTAAACATGCAGGAGGTTCAGGGGGCTTTGTCCTTTAGATTAAAGGGAGACCCATGAGGTTCAAGGGGCTTTGTCCTTTAGACCAAAGGGAGACCCAGGCCCCCCTTATTTTATTGTTTCGTTCACAAGGAAAGAATGTTTCATATTTATTCCAAATATGTCTTCAGATGACATGAATGAATATTCATTCAGATGTTTCATATTCATTCCAAATACGTCTTCTAATGACATGGATGAATATTCATTCAGATGTTTCATATTCATTCCAAATACGTCTTCAGATGACATGAATGAATATTCATTCAGATGTTTCATATTCATTCCAATTACGTCTTCAGATGACATGAATGAATATTCATTCAGATGTTTCATATTCATTCCAATTACGTCTTCAGATGACATGAATGAATATTCATTCAGATGTTTCATATTCATTCCAAATACGTCTTCAGATGACATGAATGAATATTCATTCAGATGTTTCATATTCATTCCAATTACGTCTTCAGATGACATGAATGAATATGCATTCAGATGTTTCATATTCATTCCAATTACGTCTTCAGATGACATGAATGAATATTCATTCAGATGTTTCATATTCATTCCAATTACGTCTTCAGATGACATGAATGAATATTCATTCAGATGTTTCATATTCATTCCAATTACGTCTTCAGATGACATGAATGAATATTCATTCAGATGTTTCATATTCATTCCAATTACGTCTTCAGATGACATGAATGAATATTCATTCAGATGTTTCATATTCATTCCAATTACGTCTTCAGATGACATGGATGAATATTCATTCAGATGTTTCATATTCATTCCAATTACGTCTTCAGATGACATGGATGAATATTCATTCAGATGTTTCATATTCATTCCAATTACGTCTTCAGATGACATGGATGAATATTCATTCAGATGTTTCATATTCATTCCAATTACGTCTTCAGATGACATGGATGAATATTAATTCAGATGTTTCATATTCATTCCAAATGTCTTCAGATGACATGAATGAATATTCATTCAGATGTTTCATATTCATTCCAATTACGTCTTCAGATGACATGGATGAATATTCATTCAGATGTTTCATATTCATTCAGATGTTTCTTATTCATTCCAATTACGTCTTCAGATGACATGAATGAATATTCATTCAGATGTTACATATTCATTCCAATTACATCTTCAGATGACAGCAATAAATATTCATTCATGGCTAAGAGAGGCTGCACAAATCGGGCAAACGTTCGTACCTCTATGTGGGAAAAGTCATTTAAAACAGCACGGTAGAATTCCAATCGATCCACTTATTTTGGCTGCAATTGGACATCGTTTCAAAAAAACAAAAAAGGCAATGCCGACGCGCGAATCTGAGGCAACGCATATGGAAACCAGAAACCAGAAACGTTTTTTGGGGACCGTACGTGTGAATCCTTATTTTGTTTGTAATGTTTTGTTTAAATCTTTACCTTAGTAGAAAAAAAGAGAATTACTTTCAAATGATTTATGCCACATTAATAATTGAAAAAAGTCGGATTGGTCACTATGGCAAATTAGGGACAAATTATCACCACTATTTTCATATTCATTCCAAATACGTCTTCTAATGACATGGATGAATATTCATTCAGATGTTTCATATTCATTCCAAATACGTCTTCAGATGACATGAATGAATATTCATTCAGATGTTTCATATTCATTCCAATTACGTCTTCAGATGACATGAATGAATATTCATTCAGATGTTTCATATTCATTCCAATTACGTCTTCAGATGACATGAATGAATATTCATTCAGATGTTTCATATTCATTCCAAATACGTCTTCAGATGACATGAATGAATATTCATTCAGATGTTTCATATTCATTCCAATTACGTCTTCAGATGACATGAATGAATATTCATTCAGATGTTCTATATTCATTCCAATTACGTCTTCAGATGACATGAATGAATATTCATTCAGATGTTTCATATTCATTCCAATTACGTCTTCAGATGACATGAATGAATATTCATTCAGATGTTTCATATTCATTCCAATTACGTCTTCAGATGACATGAATGAATATTCATTCAGATGTTTCATATTCATTCCAATTACGTCTTCAGATGACATGAATGAATATTCATTCAGATGTTTCATATTCATTCCAATTACGTCTTCAGATGACATGGATGAATATTCATTCAGATGTTTCATATTCATTCCAATTACGTCTTCAGATGACATGGATGAATATTCATTCAGATAATTTCTATTCATTCCAATTACGTCTTCAGATGACATGGATGAATATTCATTCAGATGTTTCATATTCATTCCAATTACGTCTTCAGATGACATGGATGAATATTAATTCAGATGTTTCATATTCATTCCAAATGTCTTCAGATGACATGAATGAATATTCATTCAGATGTTTCATATTCATTCCAATTACGTCTTCAGATGACATGGATGAATATTCATTCAGATGTTTCATATTCATTCAGATGTTTCTTATTCATTCCAATTACGTCTTCAGATGACATGAATGAATATTCATTCAGATGTTACATATTCATTCCAATTACATCTTCAGATGACAGCAATAAATATTCATTCATGGCTAAGAGAGGCTGCACAAATCGGGCAAACGTTCGTACCTCTATGTAGGAAAAGTCATTTAAAACAGCACGGTAGAATTCCAATCGATCCACTAATTTTGGCTGCAATTGGACATCGTTTAAAAAAAAAAAAGACAATGCCGACGCGCGAATCTGAGGCAACGCATATGGAAACCAGAAACCAGAAACGTTTTTTGGGGGACCGTACGTGTGAATCCTTATTTTGTTTGTAATGTTTTGTTTAAATCTTTACCTTAGTAGAAAAAAAGAGAATTACTTTCAAATGATTTATGCCACATTAATAATTGAAAAAAGTCGGATTGGTCACTATGGCAAATTAGGGACAAATTATCACCACTGCCCCCCCCCCCCCCCCCAAACTGATAAATACCAACACACGTTTATGGTAACAAAGTTTCAACTTTTCTCATAAACAAGAAAGTATAGAAAACGAATTAAAAATCCTTACTTGAGTACTGCAAAAAATGAACATTAACCAGTTCGCGTCGGAGGCCGTGTATACACGCAATTTTTTTTGGGACAGCGGATCGGAGAGCATCTAAACACGCCACAGGATTCTCGGGAATATTTGTATAGATTCCCGGTCTCCCCGGTCACGCTCTGGTGAGCACCATTGGTCGTGTTTGTGCGGTAAAAATAAACCCGCCACGGGGTTCGGAAAAACTTTTTTATTCCCGGTGCGAACTGGTTAACAAAAATTGTTTCTTTTTGCTTTGTCTTAGGGATCAACCAAGGAGACTAAAACGACCAAGATGAATGAAACACCAGATAATTTTGTAAAGAACATTTTGTTGGCGACACGAAGTTACATCGGGACGCTGACAGGACCGATGCTGATATTTTCCCTCTTTGTACCTGCAATGGTTTTCACACTCGTCAGTTGAAACCATTTTTAAGATGACACAAAATCATGAACAGTGACAGCAGGGAATAATCACAGATTCTCTTAAACCATGAGCATAGAGCAAGTGTTCAGTGAATTACCAGTTTCTACTAATGCAAGTGTTGTTGAAAAGTCTCCCCGATTGGGGCATGAGTGTATCCTTATTGGGGTAATAAGATATAGGTATGCCCCAATCAGAATATAGGTATGCCCCCAATCAGGATATAGGTATGCCCCCAATCAGGATACAGGTATGCCCCCAATCAGGATACAGGTATGCCCCCAATCAGGATACAGGTATGCCCCCAATCAGGATACAGGTATGCCCCCAATCAGGATACAGGTATGCCCCCAATCAGGATACAGGTATGCCCCCAATCAGGATACAGGTATGCCCCCAATCAGGATACAGGTATGCCCCCAATCAGGACATAGGTAGCCCAATCAGGACATATGTAGCCCCAATCAGGATATAGGTAGCCCCCAATCAGGATATAGGTAGCCCCCAATCAGGATATAGGTAGCCCCCAATCAGGATATAGGTAGCCCCAATCAGGATATAGGTAGCCCCCAATCAGGATATATGTAGCCCCCAATCAGGATATAGGTAGCCCCCAATCAGGATATAGGTAGCCCCCAATCAGGATATAGTCAAAACCAGTGTGCACATTTGGGTCAACAGTCAAAACAGGCAGTTGACTGATTTTGACCTCTATAACTACTTGCCACTAAAGTGCAGCAATAGTATAGGAGGATTAAAGAAAACAGGAATTGTTGAATTTACACAAAGATTCCGGATGGAAAAATTTTTATAAAACATACGACAGAAGAAAAAAAACGTGACAGAAAGAACAACAGTTTTTTCTTCTCAAAAACACAAGCCGATATTGCGATACTTTTACAGTTTATTTCTGTGATATACTACTAAAAACAATTTAGGGAACACCGGATTTTTAACATCAAATAGGTTTGAAATGTTCCATGAACCGGGATTTTTATTTGCAACCCCCTCTCTCTTTCAGTAGTCATGTCATGAAATGTGTAATCACTACATGCATCCTTTATCATCTGTTTCATTGTGCAGTTGTTTCTCATCAATTCTGTGAAACATTGTGTTTATCTGAAATGAATGATCTTGCTTTAACTGAGATTATTCCGGTGTTCCCTAAATTGTTTTTGAGTAGTATATATTCCTTGAAACCTGGAGGGTTGAAATCAGTCAAAAATAACCAATGCTGTAAATTCCCCGCAGAGCCATTATTACAACAGGCCATTATGTCTGATGAATTACTTGACTTGATTTGCAATTTTTCAGTCAATCTGCTTGAATCACTGCCACAAAATGACTCAAGTCCCTCCTCTAAAAGATGAAATCTGAGTCACTGCCCAAAACAAAAAATACTTAATCCACTCAAGTAAAAATTATAAAAAGTCTAAATAAATACCATCCTGAAATAGTTTGAAGAAGCAATATTAATACAACCTTCAGAAATTGAAGTCACTTCTTTTTGTAAACTTTTCAATTTAATAGTGTATATATATATTGTGTTTCTATTGAGAGCAAAATCTGAGGTAAACTGTACATGTGTGTGTATTTTTTTTATTTAATGATTTTTCTATTTTTTTTAATTTTTTTTTTAAATTTAAACCAGTCACCGAAAGCGAAATGATATCGTCTATAATAATAAGTGACACCATGAAACTATATTAAAACCATATAAGTTCGCCTAATTTATGAATATTTCTCTACCAAATCTGTAGAGAAATATACAGATAAACATAAGACCCCAGAACGGACTGGTAACGACTCTAGCTCTCGGGGCGTCCACTACTCGATCGTGTGCGTGGTCTGTTTTCATGTGTTATGTTCCGGGTTTCCGTGTGTACTTATTGACTAAAGACTATGAAAGTGATCCCTATAGACTGTTGAGCATTACAATATGAAGCCTGATTCCTGGCTATTACAGGGAATGAATGGTTTCATTTTCTTCTGAATATCATTCCCAGAACAAAGATAATTTAGGGACCATTGATTAAATTGGGGCTCTCACTCGACAAGCTGGGCAACCACACACTTTATCATCACTTTTTACTCTCCAATAATGTTATATTAATGGATGTTTAATGTTGTGATAAAGTGAAATAAAAAAGATTGATTGATTGATTGAATTATAAGATGCAATGTATACGTTATCACGCTACGTGTTTCTTCGCATTCGTATAATGCAGATGTTTATGAGCCCATCTTCAGGCCCAAACAAAAAAAGTCTCGCGCGTGTCGCCTCGGACCCGCGCGCGTCGCCTCGCCTCGCCTCGCCTCGCCTCGCCTCGCCTCGCACCGCCTCGCATCGCCTCGCATCGCCTCGGACCCGCGCGCGTCGCCTCGCATCGCCTCGGACCCGCGCGTGTCGCCAATTTTATTTTGGGTTTTTTTTTTTTTTTTTTTTTTTTTGTGTTAAGAAACGATGTCCAATTGCATGCAGCCAAAATTGCTGTGTTTTTAGCGACGTCGTGAATTTTGTTTGCTTTTTGTTTAAGGTTGTAGTAGCATTATTTTCTTTCATATCGGTAGGTAAGCTTTCTAATTTTAATTCATCAAAAAACTTTTCAGAAAATTACTAATGCTATATTTATATGTTACACAGCCTTTTAATTGAGTTAACTGGAAAATGAGCAGTCTACAACAGAAACAAATAAAGGGTTTAAGCTTAGATCTACTCATTGATTTTAATTTATCCTGAATAGAAACGGAGTATGCATTTGTTTTAGGCCTGTTAATGTTATTTGATTGGTTTGTTTATTTATTGTTTGTTTCTTTGTTTGTCTGTCTGTTTTGCATTGGGTGTCATCTTTATGACAGACGCAGGATTCTGATTGGTTGTGCGTTGCAATATTTCATTATATATTACGCACTAATTTCAATATCGTACTTCGCTTCGGATAAACACCACCGGGAAAAGAAACTAAACAAAATCTGCGAGTCCCTCATAACATGAAAAACACTACCTACAGTCTGAATGGAATCTTCAAGAGGAGCTATTATTTTGTGCAGCATGCTTTTTACACGTGATACGAAAGAAGATAATAAATTAAACTTTAAAAAGTCGTTCTCTTGTTCATACCTGAAACCTTCAGTGAGGTATTAAGTTGATTTCACCATACTTGATTGTGATAAATAACTTTGGACTTGAAAAAGAGGGATAAATTCTAGTAAAATCCGGTAAACCTTGTTTTAAAATATGGAATGAAATACATTTACAGAAAAACACATTTGTAACTTGTACACAACGGACGTTTACAAGTTGCACTGCACGCTTGTCTGACTTCATGCAAACGCCCTCAATGCGTACTCTGGATTATTGTGGCCTTGTCTGCACATAATTATCTCTTGATTGTTATGCATTTTATTAAAAGTGTATACATGGCTCAACAAAACCCACCTCATTATGAGTTTTCTTTTTGTGCAATAGGCCCTATAAATAGTCTGGTTTAATTCATTTTGTGAAGTCACCATACATAACCTCATGCCGGTCCAAACCCAGAGAGTGTAAAGGGAGTGTTTTCAAATCACCCATTTTTGCGAATTATGTCGACCCAGAATGGCTCATTTGAGCCGTGAATTTTGAAGTACGTTTTTGGCTGAGGACCACAGACTCCTCGCTTTCATTATTCACGGTGTCGGGCTTCGCGGTCCACATAATTATACAGCTGTGCGTCTGCTTCGACCAAACACCTTTTTCAGACCATTTTCAAGGTGGACATTTTTGAATGATAGGCTTAGTCA